>JAUMHH010174222.1:0-32394 GCA_032359455.1 Chlamys rubida | reverse complement strand
TTCGACTACTGAGTTGGATGTGAGTAGATATATATGATGTTTTTACGAGTGTTGAATTGGATGTGAGTAGCTATATATGATGTGCTTACGAGTGTTGAGTTGTATGTGAGTAGCTATATATGATGTTCTTACGAGTGTTGAGTTGGATGTGAGTAGCTATATATGATGTTCTTACGAGTGTTGAATTGGATGTGAGTAGCTATATATGATATCCTTACGAGTGTTGAATTGGATGTGAGTAGCTATATATGATATCCTTACGAGTGTTGAGTTGGATGTGAGTAGCTATATATGATGTTCTTACGAGTGTTGAGTTGGATGTGAGTAGCTATATATGATATCCTTACGAGTGTTGAGTTGGATGTGAGTAGCTATATATGATATCCTTACGAGTGTTGAGTTGGATGTGAATAACTCCATACAGGACGCACCACTCGATTGTTGAGTTCCATATGAATAGCTATATATTTATCATACCATTCGATTGTTGAATTGGATATGGATAGTTAGATATTAATGTAGCACTCGACTGTTGAGTTCAATAGGAAAGCTACATATTCAGAGTACTTTCGAACGATGAGTTTAATTGAATAGATACACATGATATCCTTACGATTGTTGAACACATTTGATGCAGTTTCGACTATTGAGTTGGATTTGATCAGCAATATAACTGATATATTACGACTGTTAGATATGATAAGTTATTCCTACGACTTTTGAGCTTATGAGTAGCTACATGCTTAATATCCTCCTGGCGATTGAGTTTCAGATTAGTATCAATATATGGTGTTCTGACGACGGTTGAGTTCATTGTGAGAAGCTTTATATTTAATGTACTTACAAAAGTTGAGTTGGATATGAGTAGCTATTTGTGATATTCTTTAGACTATTGAGTTCGATATGATCAGCTATATTCGATTTATTACAATTTTTGAGTTCGATGTAATCAACTATATGTTTCTTGTATTAACGACTTTTGAGTTTGATGTGGTAAGCAATATATTTTCATGTAATTACGACTATATATTGAGTTTGATATGATAAGCCATATACTTGATGTAATTCCGATTATTAAGTTGGATGCTTTAAGCTATAATTTTGATGTGATTACGACCATTGAGTTTGATGTGTTGAGCTTTGTATTTGATGTAATTCCGGCTAATTCATATGTTTGATATACCAGCGACTATTGAGTTCTGCGTGAGGTTCTATATATTTAATTATGTTTGACGTTTTGTTTTAACACCTACACATCGCAGCCATAAATATGGAACTCACACTCGATTACGTAATAGAACACATGCCTGGGATACCTACGGTATATTAAAATATCTACCTGATTCATTAAAACGCTTGTAAGGGAAAACAACAAAATGAAATATAGACGTGTTCCCCGAATACTAACATTATTCTTACAAAATGGCTCAAAGCTAGTGTAATTCTTATCTTCACCACTTTCTATTTCCATGAGAGTTTTACACTGTGTGGATAATAAGATTATCCTTTAGGAAGCTGCGTTAATTAAACTATTTTGCCTTGCGTATGTTTTATCACTAAGATAAAACCGAAAACAATTTCAAATGTATTGTAAAGATATGTTTATAGTTAAACTCTATCTCTTATTGATACAATAAATACACGCGTTATATAAGATACAACGCTAAGTGGTTTGTTGTTTCGCGATTCTGTGATATATTAATATTTGCTCCTTGAGATACCAGGGCCTATCTGATTAGCGTCTTACCGTATAACAAAGACACATGTGAGTTATTAACTGGTGTATATTGCTGGTGTTGCAGAGGTGTTATATACCGTCATAACACTTAATGGTCATCAGCAAGAACTCCCAGTAGATAATATTTCTTCATAACGTATCGTTTGATTCAACAATTAATTGTTATTTCATAAATTATTCTACTTAGTTTTGATCAATAATTTCATCTGTGATGGCAAATGGAATAGATACAGTAATTTTTGTTGATTTACGTTGCTTTATATTACTTGGAGTATATGATAAACAAACCTAAATAATCATTGTCATCCTGTCATACAAGTTATGTTGTATACAACGATATTCTGTGTGATTCCATTTTACAAGGTCAATGCTCCTTGTTGGTAACATTCACACTGGACATTTATCTCCTATGCTAAAACACGTCAATCATCGTCCCACTCAAGCTATGTAAACAGAATGGTATTCTGTGTAATATGTATTGATAATCCGATTTATGGAAAAATAGTCAGAACAAATATTTATCTGTAATACTCAATAATAATAAAACGTGATGCAGGATGAGACACTTTTCGTGTGTGTAGATGGTAACTTGGTTATATTTACAAATACAAACATCATATATTAAATATCAGAGGTGTTAGTGAAACGTTTCTTAGATTGAATTTTCAGCAAATGCTTAACAAAAATAATAAAACAAAAATCACCCAAGGAAAAATTCTAAATCCTGTTCATAAAAAAGTACGCATAGGGAAGGAATATATTCATCAGTTTGATTTAACAATGACCTACTTATCATGTTCATACAAGCTATAAAAACAGATAATGTGAGCCTCCTAATGATATACAGTAATAATCTGATTTCGCAATGATTTGCTAATCATGTTCATACAAGTAATGATAGGAAAGATAACCACGTGGTCATAAATCACGTAGTCCACAACTTATATAAAATATATATCTTAAGATACATCTTCATTGTACTGATGTTGTTTCGGTTTCGGTTCGGGTATTCACTACTATTTATCACATATATTTTGTAAGCTGTTAATTTTTCGCATTTATTCGCTAGTAGAGACGATCGCGAATTCTAGCAAGCGAAAATATATATTCTGGCACAAGTAAATGTCATTGTTCCGGATCCTTTATCGAATTAAATATAATTGCAAAAAATAAGATATAGATATAATGGAAATGTATTGAAAGAATAAGCATAGATTTTGCATTTTAAAAATAGATTTTTATCTCCATTCACCTGCTTTTTTATGTTTTCGCATAGTTTTTATAAAATTCTTATTTAAATAAAAGTCTTTCCATAAAAGAATTTTTTATTAGACAAGTGTCATTGATTTATTGTCATCTGCACGCGACAACATAAACTAGGCAAGCAACGAGGTGTTATTTACACAACTCATTTAAAACAGGAAATATAAGATTTCAACTTAAGTACTTGATTTAATAAGATTGGGAATAATTATTAGTTTGAAGATATTACAGTGAAATATTAATGTACCTTTTCTTTAGCGATATAGTTAGTGAATTCGTGAGCAGTAGTCGTTCAACATTCTATCTCAGAGACGGTTTGTATGGAGAGCGTCTGATGACAAGAGCGAAAGCACGAAGGATAGTAAAAACACGCCATAGACATTTAATATTATAATTAAAGATATTTGAGAATATTTCATTGATTCTGGTATTAATTAATACATCATTTATAGAAATTTTATATCATCACATAATCGCTTTATTGAAACTAATTCATATTGCTGCATATGAACAACGGAGATTTAGTCGATATAAAATTGTAAAGTACCAATACAAAAATTGTCTTTGGGAATGTCTTCATTTAATTAATCTTTATAAGTAAATGTCGATGGGTATAAATGATTACATGTGCTGCTTTCTGTGCAGATTTCAATGTAAGCAAATTATAGTAATAAAATACTACTACATGTAATAATATATCTAATACCTTCTGTCTAAATAAGTTTTATGTGGCAGATACTAAAGAAAAAATATAAGTTAAAGTTAAATACAAGACAACTTATAAGTTAAAAGAGTAAAACTAGAAAAAAACTCCGACGTGTATACACAATTATGTTCTTACTTGTTTAAGCAAATTGATTCGACTGATTAATATAAATATATTGAAAGATAATTATACTAGGAAAAAAACCGGACAAAAACCGGAATAAAAAGGACACACGTACAAGACGAACCATCTTCAACTATAAACCTGACTTAACTATCACCTCAGTGTTTCCATATTATTTGGGTCGATTTATTTGTAATCCCTGTCCATAATTTCCGCGGGAAAACGATCAAAGCTGCGTCGTCTTTAAGTGCCTGATAAACAAGGTACATTGATCGCGTCCCTCACGCAGGCGACATCATGTACAGATAAGATGCCATAAGAGTTTACATCTTGTGCAATATTTGTAAAATCACTGTCCATGAACTCGTGTGTGGCCTGTCCAGGACCCACCTTGATATGTGTGCATTTATATCTCAATTCACACGGGCAGAATGCTGGAAGATTATGGTCTGAAGCAACGCAACATCAGAACTATTGTGTTTCCTTTGATTAGCTTCAATAGATTTATAGCAATGAACACGAAAAATCTAAGTTATGATTTTATCTGTTTGAGAAGAGATTCAAAAAAATGATTTCAGATAATGGATTAAAAAGAATGGCAATGTATCAAATTTCAAAATCATCAATAGTATTGGTTTCACGTCTGAAATATTTGTAATTAATTTTTCATTAAAAATATACTATTCTTATTGAATTTAATCGATGAAGTCTCGATATTTCTTTCCTAGTTAAGGTTTGTTTCCCTTTCTTTAAAGATCAAAAAGTAAGTTTGGGTAATATGGGTTCAACATTTGGTTTGCGAATAATAATGCTTCATGGTATTTTGTCCTGCATAGTCCGCCAATGTTTGGTTTGAGATTTGTATAATAATTTACAAAACAAGGTTTAAATTTTTTTCTTATATATTGTCTAAACAAAAGCAAAATGAAAAAGTAGTTCCTAATGTCATATCTAGAACAAATTGGATATTTAAAAGTAAAAACAATATAACAAAGATTTATGAATAAATCTATATAAGCATTGTCACTACATTCATACCTCGTTTTTGAACTATTCGTTACTTTTTCAGTATATACAATATTCAAACTCGAAATATGGATCATCAGTTGAACAAGATTTGTAGAAGAGATGCTTGTCTAGTTATAAGTAGAAATTATATGAAAAGATATCCACACCTTTCCTACTTCTGGTATTGTCCTTGTTTAATTTAGTTGCAGATATAACTGAAGGTTATAGCTACATCTCCCAAAACATAATCGGACATTAGCACTTGATAAATCTATTCATTTACACTGACCACACTAAGTTGACCACACAATATGTATTTATAGAAATATGTATCTATAGCAATTCGGTGTAATGTTGTTTCATCCTTTCTTAGCTACGTGTATGTGCGTTTCATGTTAATATTAATATACATGAGAGGAAGTTTCTTTATCTTACTCGTTAATGTATTATAACATATATATATATATATTTTTTAAAATATGTTTGTATAATAGTTGTAATTTCAACATCTTCTTCAATATTGAAAAAGATAAACACCAGTAGAAAACCACCTACAGAATATTTTAATGATGATTTAAATATTGGAACATATTTATTAAATCATATATAGCTATAAGGATAGTGAAACCACATCAAACATATAATCCTGTTCATAAAAAAACCCATATAAAGATACAATTATCTACATGTCGATTAAGGGTTTTCACTATAACTTAATGATAGTTTTAGCGAAAAGTACATTAATTTATGTACATCTTATTACAAAACTGTCAGAACTTGGATCTGTATTTCATCTTGTTTACTTTAAGACATAACTTTATCAATCTAATTTGTAAACTTATTATTATCTACCGCAACTTTGTGTTTTACTGTGAATGAGAAGAATCGAGTATATATGTATTGATATCAACTACTGGATTAGTAACCTAATGTCTAGAGTTAAGATAGATGTCGGTGTTTTCGTTACGAACCAATACCAAATCATGATAAAATAAACGTCAAAATTTTATCAAAATTACGCCAAAGATCAAACAAAACATGAATCAATACGCTTAATTTGTGTCTTAAAAAAATGTCATGTTCTGTTTACGAAGAGAAAAAATCGATTGTGCCGAGAAGCTTAAAAGAACTGTTGGAGGTTTATGGTCCGTGTATCACCCTACGACCATATCTACTCGGGGGAACTCTTGTGACGATCAGGGATCATATAAAACGGCCATTTTGTCGTAAAAAAGTCAGTGATTTTACATGAGAATGCGTGTGGTATGAAGAGAACCAAACACATACACACATGCCCAGTAAGGCTTGGTGCCCGGTATGTGTGTGGCATCACGTTACTCACGAGATTACCAACAGACAACGGTTAATGCTAATTACATTTAAAGCTGGTTAAATTCATATTCAATGCATGTGACTCGATTGCTGTAGTTATATCTCGAGGCTAGGGGACGTTACATGAATCAATCATATAGCTTTGTTTAGTACGGAAATGTTGCTTGCCGTAGGATGTTAACGCATTGTTAGATATCACAGAAAATACACACGCCATTTTACTAACGAGCATTGAGTTATTTGAAAGTGAATTCTCTCTAATACTAAACTGATAAATAAAATACGATGCTTTCTTTATTTTTGCATTTAAATTGTATTCGTATCTCGTTAGATTAAAGACTAAAAGAAAATATAAGGAAAAAACTAAAAAAATACCTAATATGTTAATATGTCTATTTTATGTTTTTGGATTAAATAACAGCTATTTATGTGTGAAATCTATATCAAGTTTATGTTGCCTGGTACTTACATTTATCTAAATTCTCTCTATTCAAATCGTCAATGATATATCTGGTTTATGTACGTTTTTTTTAAGTAAACCACGAGGTAATTTTAAATCTTTTTAACAACAAATCACAAATATATTTATACATGCTATTGATTCAGTATCTTGTTTACAATTTATACCAAACAATAAAACGGTTAGTAAGACAATCATATTTTACAAATTAATAACAATTCATTACTAAATAGTATTTGAATATTAATCATATTCTAATATCAGTTGAATTATGTTTTAGACAAGGCATATTTAAAGAAAAACATAAAATAAACTAAAAAGTATGTTGATTAGATTTTTGGATTCAAATTATGTTTATGTTAAAGATATAACGCAAGGTGTTGTAAATCTCCTTTGAATATCAACAGTATAAGGTCATATTTAATTCAAAATTGAAAAAGAAAATAGTTAATTTTGATTTTCCTTTTCATTTTAGAAAAGTTGGAAATTTTGAGATTTAAGGGGAAATAGGTTTTATTTAATATGTGATTTTCTCATGAAACTTTTTTGAGTGAATCAACCTACTATAGCCATAAGCTATATATTTAAATATGTATTCACAGCTTATGTTTTGTATCCTGCTAATATTAATAATAATGCACTTTATCAAAACCAACTGTTATTATCGAAGAAAAAAATGCAAACATAATTAAATAAGAAGTCTGACTGACTCCATCTTACAAATGGACATACGTAGATATTTTTGTAAGTCAAAATCTTATTATAATTGTATTCTGTATGATAATAAAATAGTACACTTGGGTGGTCCGGTCGTCAAGTCTTACCTGAGAAAAGCATGCCAGGTATTATGCCTGGCCGCGACGCCGTTGTCACCATACTCATTTTATACTATATTTCATATAAAATAAGAATATACATACTACGAAGTGTAGTGGTAGGATTCAGGCGCTTCCTCATTGATTATATAGACGTATATGATGCATGTCTTGTTATGCTAACATACAATGTATAGCATGTCTCCTATGTATACAGTACTGATATATAAATATATGTATATATATCTATCATAAACGATACTAAAGACTGGTAGAATTTTGTTATTTCTAATGCTAAACACATCTTAGATTGAGTCGACCTCTGACATTAGACGTATCTATAACGAAGATTTATAGGCAAATTAATGTACATTTATCATTGCAAGTCTTTGTTTTTACTTTCACTAAACAGACACGTGTCATCTATAAATTAGCGCAAAGAATTAGGAACTACTATTGCGGTAATCGTCAGTAAAAACAGCTCAACTAGGAATAGGGACATATGTATAAAACATGCTAATACTATGATTTGAACAAAGGAAATACCTAGGTTGAAAATTATTCATCCATGTAATATATCCATACATAAACCTTCATATGGACCCTATTCTGTTTTTTTTTAGTAAGACTACAACGTTAATATCTCATTGAAAACTGCAATAGAATAAGAAGACTATGCCGAGTTATGAAAACATGATACTCCTGCTTTAAAAAATATTCATATACGATCAACTAATCCTATACAATAATATTTTTCGATATAAATTACAAAATGCAGATATATTCAACAAAATTATTAACCATCGCCCATCAACTCTATTCACAAGTTGTCAAGGTTAAATTATCTGATGTCTAGGTTTATTCTGAATATATATCCGGAAGTATTTATAGAAACGATTTATCATCAAACAAGTAATTTAAGGTGTTATATTTTCCAAGCTTATATTTATTATACACGTATAAACTGTGTACCTATTAATTTAACACAGCTATGCAATGAATTCCAGGTTCAACTTATGTTTTGTCTGGCCTACTATTTTAGGTAGCACTAATTTATGTTTATTTTATCCATGTGATAATAAATGTTATTTAGTTAAGTTTAACCATTGCCGCTGTTTCTTTAATTCCGATGTATACTTGTACTCTTGATTCGATAATATAAGAATGTTAAATAGATGTTAATTTAATTTAATTTAATTTAATTTAATTTCATTACAGCATGGAAGAGAAATGACATAATGGATTATGTATACAAATTCTTGATAAAACTATGGACAGTAATAACAAACGACATTCATTCCACCTGATTACTGTCTGTAAGCTATATTAAATTATCATAACCAACGGTTTTATTATAATGTTTCACTCACATGTATACTTCCATTATAAATTGTGCTTTTCTGGTGTTTTCCCTTTAACAGATAAAATAACTTATGTGTTTTATGTATTAAATAAGAAAACAATCGTCAACAACTCTTCAATGAATGAAAGAAGATGTCGTCTGACTATTCGTGATGCTAGTATATAAATAATTTCCTCATATCTCGTGAAATACTGTAAAATCAACATGTGTCGAATATCAAACACAGTACCTAGCCTGTAGACTTTCTGTCGCCTTTCGGAGAAGATATACATTTGTATATAATAATATAAACGTAAATTATAAAAGTTAATCAATGTGTTGCTAATGCAACAGATGCAAGGTCTAGGAACATGTGGGCATGTTGTTATATAGAGTTTTTGTATAGTTGTGTATAAGATTTAAGCTTGAAGTTATATTTTTGATGTTGATCACTTTTATGATGATGTATAAAATATTTTGTAATTATTATATCAACTATTTTGCATATAATTTGTCGAAAAATGCACATATTATTATCCTCGGTTTGATAATCTTATAACTACATATTTATACAATTGACTGAATGGATATTTTGTATCAAAGTTTGCTTTGTTTACCATTGAGTATTCACGATGTTTTCTTAATATCATACTATTAACATATTTTTAATATATTTTACAAGAACTGTAGTTAAGGATGATGAATCTTCTGTCAAAAGTTTTAACTTGATGACATTTTTCTTGTCGCAAATACACTGTTATGTAGGAATACGGATGACATAATGATCCGCCCAGTAGGAGGGTCGTCACAAATTATCTCCCTTTGACTGGTCGGGGATGTTAGGAGCGTTACAATTATATCCTGTGTTGGCTTTCATAATGAAATTAGGTTCTTGTCAATAGTTAAAGTTGTGCCAAGAATATAATGTTTTATGATTCTAATGTATGAGAACCTCTGCTCTCAGCAAATAGTACGGTAGATATGGTAAATGAATTGTAATTGATTCTATAAACACGAATAATGAAGCTATCATTCAGCGCATGGTCCAAACGAACATACATCTTCACATTCAATATTTTAAACCCATATCAATGATATATACATATATTGAGCTAAATTTGTCGCTATCTACTTTTCCATTATGACAATTTCTCGCCTCCTTTCCTTTTCAAACGATGATGTTACCGGGTCTAAAGTACTATATATATATATGTTAACGTTTTTGAGGAGGAAATCCTTTTATCGTCGCTCCATTTTATTTTTTACTTTACTCCAAATGGTGTGAATTGCCATTCATGTTTAAAATTTTCCATAAATCATTATTATCTAAAATAACTTTAAATATCTTACATCCCCTTGCTTGTTAAAGCGTTAAGAACGGAGGACTAAGTGAAATGTTCGCTGTTGGATTTACCTTTTAAGTACCAGGGAAACATTTCTACCTATGGGCATTGACAATTAACTGTTATCATCCCTACAGATGAATGTCGCGACACCGAATCAGAGAAATCTCTAAATACGTCTACCGTCAAACTTATCAGATATTACAAATCCCTGTACTTTGCTGTTCAGACATCACATTCAGAGGACATTACGACTTAAATGATAAAACAGTCTCAGATTTGCCTACATATCCTGTCTATTTTAGAATTTATTCTCATAAATAGTCGTCAAACTTGAAATAAAAAAGGGCATTCGCTTTTAAAAAGGAAAAAAAGGAGTGATGTTGATGTGAATAAGTTTTTTTGGTCGTTATGAAAGGGAAAATTACAGTACTACAACGTTTATGCACAAACGGAAACTGAAATACATTTAAAGGAACAGTTATTACCTTTGTGATATCATTATAATATATCACTGAATGGTAAAAATCTTCAAAGGGTTAATTCTCTTTATCTTTACTGAACAGCTATCAGAAAGCTTTCCTACTTCTGATAACACATATCAATTTATTAGTCAAAATGCAGTAGAAAAATAAATTTACATACGGAACAGATTAAAATTTCAAATAATGTCCCCCGGTTCATTTATTGGGTGGATGATGGACGCTAACGTTTTGTTAATTTACAAGAGCTTAATTCATTAAAGCAGAAATAATCATTTCGTTTTAATACGAATTTTATCTTTAACATCATTCAGGGTGTTGTCTCTCGTGTTCTTGCAGCTCCATCATCAATATATAATGCAGTGTTACGTTACAAAGTTGCGTGCGAAGAGATTTTATATATCAATAATAGAATTAAAGAGAATTTTTGCCGATATTGAAATGTAGTTACACAAGAGGTATATCAGCATAAAACGAATAAAAAATATAGATAGATATATCTTTATGTTCCATTACATTGAATGACAATTGATCAATATCCGTTAAAAGTGTTAAATATCCAGAAAAATATAAATAATTATAATCTATTTTAAACCTTTAATGCATAATATAGGTTTTTTATCGTGCAATTTGTGAGGTATTAACTTATCTTTATGTAACAGCTCTTTGCATTGATAAAACCATTTAATAGGACATTGACATATATGGGCGCTTGTTTATCAGGTGTAAACCAAGCCTATTGCCTAATAGTTAAATGTTTATTGTTAATTAGTAATATAATTGATTGCATGTGATTCTTAAAATAAGTAGATTTGATAAATAGTCATAATAGAAATGTTATAAAAACTTAAGTTGTTTTCACAATAAATGAATAGTTTTAACTTAAGTTAATGAAGTCTACCTGTGATAGTAGGTAAGTTCATTTCAATTCATTTAATACCTGAATGTTTTACTATTAAAGTTGTTTGTTTACTGTTGACAAGTTACGCCACGATAAGGAGATTGTTTACAAATGATTATCGACAGGTAATATGTCTATAGGATTGCCTGTCATTATTTTAACCCTTACCTCTTTGGCAAAACGAGGGGTATGCTGTTACAGAAGATGCTTTGTTAAGGTCCAGGGCTGAGGGCATCTCTGAACCCCGCCAAGTATTGTCTAGCACGTTCAAACGCTGATGACTGTTGCACGTGCATGAAATTGCACAACAACTCCTTTGAGGGTCCTCGCGACATGAATTTTCACATTCATTCCTGTTATTCGAAGCTTTATAAATCAAACTTTCATAGCCAGACTTCATTAACGATGGATCTCGAGGAGACGTACCTTCCGACGATGAGGTGCAGATAGATTGCAATTTCCAGTCGGCATTTCCGTGCTGTTTGGGTGTGTCTGTCTGTAGGGAGTACATAGACCCGGGTGGAAAGTACCCCGAGTGTGGCCAGGATCCATACATATGGTAGTTACGGTCACAGTTAGCCCCGTCCGCATATGAGGGCAAGTGCCACCCACGAAAAGCATATGGGTTCATCGCTGCCATAGTTCGTCCACACTAACTGAGAAAACTCCGTATGATTATGTAGTTGTGATAGTCTTAATATCACTGTGGTCGAGAGTATCCTACTCTACACTTAATGCTGTCACTACAATGTAATGGTGTAAGATATCTGTGACGTATGATAGCTCTTTCACTACCGACCGTAAAATTCTATTGCTTTTCTCAATTCCCCTTCTGCTTGCTTGTCTCACAACTACTAACTGTAGGCTCGCTACATCAACAGTTACTACCGATGTAACTTTCCCCTCCTCAGTATCCTGTGATCGCAGTGAGACTGAGGTATTCCACCAGCCAACCGTGTGGACGACATAGATAGTGTCTATCGGTCCGTTTCTTTTTGTCAAACCAACTCATTAAAATAATAACTACACATCGATAGCTGGCGATCAATTGATTGGTCCTTATGAACGCGGAGTGATGGCGTATGTCGACTGTGCTCTACCTAGGCCCAGTCAGGTCACCGTGCGGCTCCCACTGTCGTCACGCAACAGTGATTCGCTAGCTTGCTCGTGCATAAAACTAGGAAAAAACCACCATACAGTTGAAGATATAACAAACTGAATAGCTAAATTGCTTTTGTTTTTCTATTATAAATCTATTTGAGCGGCTAATTTAAAATTCGATACATTAGCTTCGAGGCAGACCACCTACCGCCAATGAAAAAAATACTGTAGAGATGTACGGATATTCAAGTATTCTTTCAATTTGATAATTTTCTACAAGTGCTTCTGAACAACCAGAGTTGTGTCCGGACCTAAGATATTGGCGTAGCTGCCGTACTTATGGTGGCGGAGGTGAGAACTACCCCTTAAGATTTACCGATGTTTCTTTTGTGAGTGCTAGGGAGAGGAAGTGTTCTTTTCTCGTTGTTGAAGAAATTAATTTTTGTGGAAAAAAAGAAAATGTTGTTTTATCTTCAAAGGAGGTTGTCGGATCATTAGTATTTTAATCACTGACTTTTACTCGAGATGACAGAAGGATATTTCTTATTTAGATTTTATGTACCAGTAAAGGGAGCTCTAGCTGTATACATTGCTACACAATTCTTGTATTGTAGACACTTTATGAAGGTTCTGAGATAGGTTTTCATGCCGGTCGGTGCCTAGATAAGAGGAAACCAAGCTAATTACTACTGACTAGTGTTATAAATTCTCCTTTATTGAAGTAAATACTAACAGACTCCGTATGTATACAGGATCACGAGAGAAGTTGAGAGCATCGGAGACATTGCATGCTGAATTTTATTTTGTGACTAATAAAAGGTGGTTGAGTGGCCATTCGATACTATACTGTTTGTCATCAATGTCGCAATTCGATGGATTATAGGGAACAGACTTGTAGTTGTTTTTATCGTAAAATAACTGGTACGTTACCACCATATATATATAATCTGATGATGTTTGTATAGAACTTTGGCTTCGGCTACGATACATAAATACAATATATGTAGGTTTTATATACGTCAATATCATACACTCCGATATCAACATACAGGGGACATATGGTGAACTAATACAGAAAGATAAGGCAATTTATATTTTATATTTCTTTTAAAATGAAAAAGTATTTTGAAAGCATTTTTATCTCAGATGACATAACAGAAGATATATTTCAAAATTGAACATAAAACAGAATTTATGCATTTAGATATAAAATAAAGGATTACACTTTTCATATAATTCTGTATTCTAAATTTAATTGAATAAAATGAAAAATGCATTTCGTTAAATCTAATTAACTTTTATGAGACACGTTTCAGCAAGACAGGCCAACCTCTGAAATAACATAGATTGTAATGCAAAAAAGATGAATTCAGTATTTTACTATTGTTTTTACAAATACCATACAAAATACATGAGATATTATCTTCAATCACCTTTCTTCAGATATTTCTGTTGGAGAAAATATATATGATTTTATATCGCATGAGTAAAATTATCTTTTCCTATATCCGATCAAAGAGGATATTTATTTCAATAGCTTCTTCTGTTTCATCGAAGGTTAAACATGTCAAAATCAATTTAATACTTGTCCCAATACTAATTTCATTTGTCTTATGATCAAATTATATGATTCCTAGCGATTATATTGGTTCATGGGTGGCCCGCTTTATAAAATTATGTTTGCTTGTTTACTGGATAAACATTATACAAGCTATGTAAACAACTCTTTGATGTTACAACTCATATTATTGAAATATGTGAAAATGACAAAATACATAGAAACTTGAATACATTTTATGATAGATGGTTTTTGTCTTTATATGTCATCAATCAATTTCAATTTAATGTCAATTAATATTTTTGGGTAATAACATTTTTCCGCTAAATTACTTGTTATAATAAAGACAGGTCTTTTTGACATTATCAGAGTATATGACAACTTACTGAAATAACATCTTTTAAACACTTTGTAATTATTATAAGGTGATATATATTGTTCATTCCTGTATATAGTTATATTCAGTGAAATAATATTAGAAAAAGGAAGATAATTACTTACATTATTTAAATATGCGTTAAACTATTTACCCACATTTTTGAATGGAAATATTAACTTTGGACATTAAATTTATCAAATGTGTACAATCAGCCATCGCTTCGTGCAAGCTATGTATATATCAATATATAATAACAAAATAATAATACCTGTTTTACTTAGTAGACCAATTAATGTACGTTGAAATCGAAATCAAGTTAACATAGGTTTGCATATTAGTCTATTTAATATGTTAGTAGTCAAAGTTACTGAAGATATGACGCCACAATTCCGACTAAGCTATTGTATGTATAGTTTAGTTCAGTAAAAATTGCCTTAAGCTATATTAATTATTTTATGGTATTTTGTGTAAGTTATCCTAGAGATATATATATATGAATTATCATATGTCAACATTTTGTTGATACATATAAATTGGCTAATAAGTTATATTGTAACAGAAAGGGTAGTTAATGCTTATTTACCGTGGGCAATCAATTACAATAATATGCAATAAGTTTTAGGTTTCTTCCCTTGCTCTCGTTAAAAAGATAAAATCCTTGCCACTTTTAATTGTGCCAGGAATTTCTGTGTTAACAATTGCCAAATTGCTTTATATACTTTTGTATACTCATCAACACAGTTTAGTGAGATTTGATACTGAGCTACCGGCTAGTTCACAATTATGATACATAGCAGGGAACATAAAATAATATATTTGAACTGCAAGTTTCTATGATCAGGAAGCTTCATAAACAACTTCCAATTATGGACAATGACTACATGTTATATATATATATTTATATATAATTTTATAAATGTCATTATAGTCGGTTTTTAAAATGTTGCATTTTGTCATGCAATTATATTAAAGAGAGTCATGATCATACTTTATCATAAGACAAATTTGAAAAGTTACACTAATCTGTGCCTATACAAAAATGTATCTGTGTTCAGTATGAACACAAAATGCATGTTTCAACACTATTAGATCTCATAACTCCCCAAGTAAATTCATTGCATATTACATTTTAAGTTAAGAATAAAACATACCTCCTAGATGGATTCAGAAAGAAATTAAATACAATATACTACAGTGACAAAACCCCTAAAATTAATGATGGGCCGAAATGGAGGAATTTGCTTTTCGGGATGACAATGACGTATTTCTACTATCGACATATCTTTTTCTTTTTCTTCCGTATCTTTTCTTTTCATTTAATGATTCTACAATGAACTAAAACTGCGTCGATATTTTAACAACAAAATACAATCATGGAAATACAGAGTAAGAGCGAATAAAACGTGGTTGACATATACAATCAGTATTTATTTCCAAACAAAATTCATGTTTAAGAGCAAACTAACCAATGCGTAGTCTACTTCTATAGAATTGAAGTATTCAGCATTTATCAGTCTCAATACGTAGACGAAAGGAAGAGTGCATATTAAATTCGAATAGGGTACTTTATAGTTTAACCTAAAAAGATACATATGAGCGATATGCCATTGAACATTGGAACATCTCTTCCTTTCATTGTGTAAGGTTACTTACACTTGGGTGGCCAAACAGAAACAAACTATGATATTATCAAAACATGATACTGAATACTAATATCTCTAAAAATGTCGGTGTATGGAAAGACTAGAAGGACATTAAATATGAATGTATAAGAATAGTGACTTCTTAAAAGACATTTCATTAAAAGGATTTCACTTCAAACACATCGTGTGAATTGTTCTCAAAATGTGTCGGTTTATGAACAATATAAAATTTGGCAACTGTAGAACATACTGTTGATGACGGTGAAAAAAATGTGACAATTTTAAGGAAAATATTAGTATATTTCAAAAGTGTTGTGAGTTTAAAGGACAAGTTCTGTCTACAGTACCACACAATACTATAGAAATAACAAAAACTTTAATAATTCAGGACCCCGCCACCCCCCCCCCAAAAAAAAAATAAGAAAAAAGATACAACTAACGAATGTATGAATATCACTGTTTAATTTTTCTTCAATTGAATAAAAAACAATCTTAATATATGACCCTATAAAATCACTTAGCCCTGAAGTGATATATAAATTGTTTAAATGTACCTTACCTTTTACAATCCTTAAGCCACATAAACTCAGACTTATGGTAAATCTAATGTATATACGATATGAGCCCGCCCTATAGGCATATTATTGTTTTGATAATGCTTTAGACATACTAGTATATCGTACGTTACGTCTACGACTGTAATACACATATATACACTAAAAGGTGTTTCAAATCAATAGTATATTCATATTTATAAATAAGGGAAAAACATTAATATGATAATGTAATTAACGTCAGGTAAGTTGTCATTTTAAAAATGCAATTCGCAAGCCAACAATCATAATCATATGCTAATGTTACCTTTACGCAAAATAGATGTGTACCTGTGTACATGTTACATAACCTAGACATATAAACTTATGTATTTAAATATATTTGATTTGTCATATCTCATGTTCTCGTGCGAGATAAATAATACTATTAATTGGCATTCATGCTATTTTCGATTTGCCATAAATGAATAATTTTAAATGTAAATATCAATACATCTCATTAAATGTTTATATATTCATCGCAAAATAACCCCATATTTTGTAGTTACAATATGCATCTATATAGTTAAAAGTAAAAATAATGAAGTTTATAGTATATCAAGTACTTATGTTATATACATTCTATTGTGCATCTTTAAAAATATTCTTTACTTCTTACCATCTACATGACATTCCAAACTGTATAACAATATTAATAATCTCTTGATAATATCGTAATCGTATATAGTGTATAATATTGTCTTTATATCAACTCCACACTTATAACTGTATGGTTTTCATCAGAAGTGTAAATGCAGAAACGCTATCCTTACTTTTGCATTTAGTGAAAGCAAATATATATATATAATTATTTTGTTCACTAAAATGTAACTTGTATTATAACGAAATAAACTCAATAGATCGGGGAAAATACTGAGTCTTAATAAATCTGATCATGCTTTCGATTTCATTCGACATAATACTAAGCAAGCACATATTTAATTTGAATATAATGTAAGTAGACGAAAATATTATTGAATTAAAATCATGATTACAATATTTGAACATTTAAGATATTTTCTACCTTGGTACATTGTTTGATTTATTTACTTTGTTTGATATAGCACATCATTGGTTTAACAATTTGTCAACAATAATCAATCATCAGTCTGTTATAAACAACTGCATCATCCAAAGTATGTATTTACCTCTTTGTAAATAATAATTAGTGTTCAATAAATACATACATTACTCTACTTTTCCACCAAAAATCATATTTATGGTTTACCTAAAGCATTAATTCTAAAAGATTACGAAATAATTTAAATCTGAATACTAAAATGCAATGTCCGGGTAATCATATTCAAAATATTTAAAAGTATTCTTAAAAGCCATTTGTATTCATTTATACAGATAATTATTACAAGGAGCGGTGTTTGAAGATAAGTGTTGCAAAGTGATATTCTTCACGGCTTTTTATGTTCTGCTGAAATGTGCATATTATCAATTTTAAATTTCAGGTAGGACATTTTATCAGTACGTTTGTGTTTAATGTTGGGCTGCAATCGCCATCAGATCACCCTCGTTCCTTGTCTCTTGCATTCAATACTATCTTTGCGGCTTTATAAGGATTAAGCTTAAAAACGGAACTCGAACCACACACGACGAAATTGTAAAAACACAATAAAATCCAAAGCAAAATGAAGGCATGTACATTGATTCCGAAAAAAGAAAGCTTTCACGTCTGTTTATTCCTTTTCCCGTTGGTTTCTGTAATGCTGTCCACTAGTACTATCAGGACATTTCTTCAAGGTGAGTTTTTAGAGAGACTGTTTGTCCAGGATTACAAAATCAATTTAAGCTGACAAAGTAAAAAAAACAACAACGTGTTAATGAATTAACGGTCTTGTTTAACTAACAAAGATGATTGCTTTACATTATTTGTAAAAGAGAGTATGGGTTTCCTGAAATAATATTCAAACAAAAGTTTCGTTTCAAACATGATCAATGCACGTTGTAACGAACAATTGTACATCCGTCAGTCTTTAGAAGTTCGTTAATCACATCAGAACAACTAATTAACGGTCTTTATAACTGGTTTGGATACTTGTGAAGGAAATAAGCAATATGGTTCGCCACCGCGGAACTTCAGAGAGGCAGTGGGTTTGTTAGTTGTGACATACGTTTATTTTACATAAACATTTATATTGTGTTTTGCTTGACACATTTTAGCAAAAATAAAAAAATTGCGACATTGTTACAATGTAGAATAAATAAAAGGAAATATATATTTTAATACGATGTTGATAAAGAGATGTGCTTATAGTAAGTAAAACAATAGATTATGGTTAATTACCTTAGTTATAAGTACTCGATCATTCATGGAAATTAGCGTACATTTTACTAAGTGTGAATTTTCCTTTGATGATCTTCTCTATCTAGCTTGTTAAGCAGCACAATAAACAATGTTAATTTACTTTTGACTACAAAGACATTTTTAAAACCATTACACATAGTTGCCGTATTTTCTATGTTATGAAATAATAAGCTACATTTTTTTGTATGTCACCATTATTTTATCTCCTTGAATTTGGCAAGATGTTCACATGAATCATAAATTAATAAAGGTTAGGGGAAAACAGACCAGGTGGAAATATTCACCAATCGCTTTTTTGTCAGATGAAGTAATGGATTAAATATAACATGAACATTATTTCATACAAGGTTGCACGCTATTTGTATTATTGGTTTGGTGATTAACAGTATAAGATCATCTCATACATCTAATAGCGATGATGTTACTAATTAAAGTGAATTAATTAATTGCATCGTCAGTTTTACATAGATTTGATCTTTTGAAAATGAACATTACTTCTTTGCTTTGTATTGTCAAAAATGATGCGTTAATTTACATGTAAGTACACATTAATAACATGCATACTATTTCAGAGAAATGAGAAATCAAGCTTAGCGTCTACATAATTCCTATTACATGCGGTTGACATTCAAATATGAAAAATAAGTTGTATTATATGTATATTTTGTCTTAACCTATATCTTATACTATCAAACAAGCTTAATGATAAATTTAAATTGACTGAGTTAGTCTTAGTTACTGATATCGTGTCGTTTTATTGAGGCTTTTTCTTCTTAAACATATGAATAAATAAACACATCGTAAAATGGTTCCGTTTTTGATAATACAATCCTCATTTCAATACACTAACACTATAAATAGAGTGAAGGAAATAGGCTAATGGTATTGTTTAAAAACAGTGATGAATTCCCGAACGATTTACTACAAAACCTCTTTACATTATATTATTTCGCTCTATATTATTTCACAAAATATATATTTAACATTGAAACTTTGCTAATTTAATAACATGAGTCCCTGTTTGGAGGTCCAATATACATGGAAGTTTCCCTTGACACCGGGGTCGAACCCACGCCTACAACATACCGAAGTTCATATGTGGTTTAGTATTTAATACCAGAAGGCTGTCTGAGGCTGAAAAATGATATTATATGATATGATAAAAAGACAAAATGATAAAAATTACTTTCGAAAAACTTCCATTTAAGAAATTCTCAAATACCGTTTATAACATGATTTTGTAATATTTATACATTTTTCATACAGATTTGTGTAACAAAATACCATTGAAAACATGAATATTTCACTCAATATTTGATTACCGAATAATAAATTCTTACAAGCACCAATACACCTTTTATTTAGCATGACAGATTAAATCTTTGCATTTGTGATGCCCATAGCATGACCTCTTAAAGGTAAGTCGATATCACTGTAGATAGGTCGTGATCACCGTGTCATATCATACTGCAGTCCTTACTAAACACCACGCAAGCACTACCATAGACTGATTACACATTCTACGACAGGCCTGATTATTGAAACACAAGCATAGTTGTACAGATAATTCGCAAGTTTCAATCAAATAATATGTAACAGATAGATAAGTATAAGGAAGTTTAGAATCATTCAACAGAACTGTAAATTGTAATAAAAGAACATACGTGTTTTATGTAATCGACAGCTGATTAAAATACTGTACTTAAAAAGCCCATAATGCATTTAATCCTACTGTACAATGTAAACATTAGACATACAGTACTGGTATCCACCTAACATCCTCAGATGACTCCCGAGTATCTCGTGCACAATGTGAAACCAATTTTGCAACTAGAACGACATCCTTTCCTACAGAACATTGTCACAAACTTTATAAAACATATATCAACTCCTTCTTTTTGAAGAATCAGAAACGGCAGTAGATATTTACCTCCTCTTGATCGCAATCCAAGGTTTTAGTTATGACGTCATAAGTAATTCGATCACTTTAAATACAGAAATAAAATCTTGGAACGAATTTAAAAAGGTTATGACTTGAAAAATCGTGTTCCTGACCTATTGAATTGTTTTGAAAACACGTCATGTTTACAATAAGATATATTAAATATATAAAATCACATTGTAAGTTTACAGCAATCATTTTGAAAATCTAAATTAACAATACACATTCTTTAAATAATGGCTGAATGTTAGTGTATATGTGACTAAACAAAAATATAGAAATAATAAGGTTAGCAAATATTTTTCAATATAAAAAAACAAGTATTCCTAGGACTTTATTAAAATCGAAACTGTCTGATAACCATTAATACCGATTGTTAGTCAACATATGTCCTAACCATCTCGGTGGTACTAGGTGCCATGCCATCAGGTTGTTGAAATGCAATAGGTCGAAACCTTAACGCCATGTTTTCAACTTTTTGTATGCTGAAGACACTACTTAAGAACCTTGTCATGCTGTTCTTCATTAGCATGAGCGGCATGGGTGTGTTCGAATCCTTGTCCTGCTAGGTATATCTTGTTTTGGTTCTATAAATAGATAATTAAATGATTGTAAAGTTGTATGTTAGTCATTCTGGTGAAAATATGCACTAGGATCCAATTGTTACATAAAGGAATTAGCTTAATCAGTGTTAACGACACTTTTCAACCGCTAATACTTCGGCTAATGTACAGGGTAAAACTCTGAGGTTTGCATGTAGTTTTACTTTACTTATATATTTGTACTTTGGAAATTTTAACTTAGTTAATGGTTGTATTACTAACGATGCACATTAAAAAAAAAGAAAACCTTGCGCTAATCACTGATTAAGCTAATCAACGTTTGAACATCCTGGTCCTGACCTCTGAACCCACAGGGCCATGACTCCTGAATTCCAGAACAATGAATGAATCAGTCAAATCTGAATTGTTGTCCAAAAATTCGGTTACATGTCAAAATATGATTGACACACGTATATATATTGGGAAGATGGACCATTTCAACATTACTATGAGTTCATGGGAATATCTGCTTCATAAACATGTGAAATTCGGACTTTAATCTAATATTGTTTTATTGACCCTGGGTGAGATCTGCTATATTTATTTTAGACATAATTAAAGGAACAAATATCCATTCCTTCTGGCAGTCTTAACTCTGAATATTTTTGAAGAATATGTTTTTTTTCAATCAAAAACATGCAAATCGATTATTCTGGTCTATCAAATGGTAACAGTTTAATTCTATGTAAATACAATGACCAAAAATAACTTTAACTGTACGATCCACAAAAATGATCAGTAACGATACACGGAGTCACATCATATTGGGTTCTATTTCAATATATTCGACAGTGTATTATAAATAAGCATCGAGGTGCCACTATGTCTGGGTTGCATCATACCTCATTAGTGTAATCGCAATCTGATAATTGAAAACATGATAAATCTGTATTCAAATAAACGAAATCTGAAAAACAGCACAAAAAGTTTCAAATGTTTGTGAAAAAAATGGACCATTTAATTTAAGGTACCAATTAAGTTTACGAAACTTGGTCAAAGATCTGAAAAAAAGTATTTTCAAAAAGTTTTTAACATCTAAGGTTTATTATTTAGGTGGATAGAAAATATTTTTTTCATTTATTTATATAAATTGCTGAATTATTTATCAATACACACATTTACACATTAAAAAACAAGAATTACATTAAAAAACAAGTATTAACTGATGAAATATCGTATTCCTACGAGCAGCATTTATAGACAGTATTGATTCGCAGATAATACTTAAATCCCTAATAAGCAAGCTTAACGTTTAGCTGTTAAATGCTTACAGAACGGTATATGGTATTATATACTATTAACCCTACAGTTTGTGATATTATCTTCTTTCCTTTAGGTTTGATAGTATTCAATCAAGATACGAAATTTAACACATAATAAAAATGTAAACCCTACCTCAAAATTAAAAAGACTGTTATTAGGAAAACTTCCATTATTTATGTATACCGTGTGTAACTTACAATCAATCTGATCTACTTACTGCTTTATTGCTTACGAAATGGTATTTACTGTAATGGATATTTATAGCGTTTTTCGTAACGTAACGAAAAAGCTACCTTATTTACAAATAGAAGAGGAAAATCACGAGAAAAAAATCTTTAAATCTGAGTAAGAGCAGTTTTATCTCTATGTATGTAATATTCAGCTTTTAATTATGAGAGCATTATATTCAAGAATGTTAGTTCCTACCATGGAGGTACAGACAAAAACATTGCATATAAGAAATTAGTTATATGAAATCAAATTTATTTTTCTTTGAGTTTTTTGAACTGCTAGGTACCGACTTTGTCTGTGTGTATGGTCATCTAAGCTAAGATTTCCTCCTTGTGTGTTGACACTGTGGTTATTTTCCGTTTAATTAATTTTACTTTCAAACCAAACAATAGTTCGTAGAGTGATAGTTTTGGTTCACATAAAAGTGTTCAATAAGCCAATGCAAAACCCGTTACGTCTATGTTCTATAAGCGTTTAGTAAATTATGAAAGAATCTATTCCGGTCAAAGTTCTCCGTAGGCAATTTCGTGAGAGAAATAATGATATTTTATTTCACATTGCCAACAGCGGAATTCAATTTTGGATGAAACTATTGTATTAAGTTGTCCGTTAATTTGAAAACAAATGTAATATCAGATGCCTTATTGACGTCGGTTTCAGAATTGCACAGTTGCGGAAATGATCAAGGGAAAACTAAAATAGCATATTCATATTTGTTTATGCATGTAAAAGGATTAGTTCATGTGGTAGATGTGACAAAAATGGCATCTGGATAGGGTTACCCTTTCATATTACATAAGCCCATTTTTGTAAGCAGAAAACAATGCATGTGTCACTGTATATCAGGTAGCTAGCTCCTACAAGGATACCCTTGACCAAGGACAAGGGTAATAAGACCAGGTGTTCCAGAAGGGTAAGCAATTTAAACAAACAAAGTTTTACACAGCTTTAACACAGAGGTCAAAATCAGAACTCATTTTCTATAAGAAAACACAATAACATGAACTGAAGACACATCCAATAAGGAATACTTAATGAACACGCAAGGAGGCAAAACCAGGGCCAGTATGCATGTAACCGTTCACGTGCTGCATGGGATCTCTGATCAAACCAACTTTTCTTGAAACTCGCTTAAACCATTTAAAACCTTATTTAAGTCTCTCCAAACTCTTCCAAATCACCAATAAAATGTGAAATCATAGTAATTTATCACCGGAATAAGGTATGAGCACAAAATATCAGTTTGAGCATGAGAATGGTTTAATAAATACGTTACCCAGGCGTTTCGGTGGTGCAAGCGGTTCCTGGATAACATACGGTACTAGTTATCATGTCTACTGTCAAATCGAGGAACGTAAGAAGTAAAAAGTAAAGATCACACAGTAGAAACGTCTTGGACTTTGGTAGACACTGAATGTATGATGACATCAAAGACAGTTTGGTTGTATTGCACCTTTAGTGTTATATATTTACACTTTTAGAATGAACTTTTAATTCATAATTATAATAATAATATTTCGAGGTTCTTATATACCGCTTTATCACAAACTAGTTCGTAGGTCGTCTCAAAGCGGTTAACAAATTATTATCCGTGGTTAAAGGGCCTTTACAACCAGTTAATACCTTTTTCAACTCCCTGGGGCGCATACAACCGGTGCTGCCATATCTACGCTCACTCATTTACAGCTGAGTAGGCTGGAACAAGCGGAATACTGTATCCTGCTCAAAGATACAACAAAGTGCCGTGCCGTGCCGTGACTCGAACCCGCAACCCTTTGGTCAAGAGCCCGGCGTCCTACCACTAGACTTCCGTGCTTCCTTACTTACCTTTACTTTATTTTGTTCATACGTGTACATATCCCCCTCCAGTTGTATCGATTTTGAGTTCGATTGATGGTTTTGTTCACATTTCGGCACTACTAGATCGCTCTTTACAGCTAGGATATAACGTATTAAGCAAAATTCTTCGAATTCTTGTTTTTAGAAAGGCGTTGAATTTTGGATATTTTTTTGTTTGTGCAGAGCAATATTCACTTATATCCCAATTATTGGGTGGTATGGCGCAGTGGATAGCGCACTCGCCTTTCACTAAGACGGGATCGATGTAACTTGTTTCATAATTGTTGTTAAATAATAAGTTTTAGAAACAATTAATTGGATAGCTATATTTTACTGTGACAATGGATATTCTATGTCATGTAAATAAACTATATAAATTGTTTGGCATTAAGGCTGTTCTTCCATTTTCACACATGTATCATCGTGATTTCAATTACAGAAAAGGAAGCATAGAATGAGGTAAATAAGGAATACATACTAAAGACTGAATAAAGAATAATAAATAAGGACAGCAAGAAGAAACAAACGAGTCCAATAATTACTAAGTATTCTGATGGTGATGGCATTTGTATTTGACGATATCTATATATGTAGTAAAAATAAAACAGACATTTCCTATGATATGTCATTTTGATAGTGTTAACAAAATGATAATGTGCATATGATCCAAGATTGATATTAATTCCCTAAAAGATTCATGATTTAAAACGAATGATTATGTTCACAATTTTTTATGATCTAAGATTGATATTAATTCCTTAAAATATTCATGATATAAAACAAGTGGTTGACTGTAAAAACGGAGTAATGAAAACCGCGCAAGGTCTTATTTTACTCGCCTTGTATGACATAAGTATAGCAAAGCCATATTCAGTACATAAGAGTCAGGTTATAGGATAAATATAAAAGATGTATTGTCATTCATGTTTCATTTCAATACGCCATGTATATGTGATATTGATATCTTAATACAAGAAATACAAATTCCTTGCTACTAACAACCGGAAGTGTCATTTGAAAGACACAATTGGTTAGGAAGGTAATTAACAAAGTCATTAATCCAAGTTAATAAAAATAAGCGTTATCATTGGAAAACACAAAACTGGAATCACGGCTGAACGAGATGATTGGAGAACCAACAGAGCTACCGTTCCTTTTATTCAATTATCCAGACCATGTAATTTTATTTACAGAATACTTTCAGATATCGTTACTTTCATGTAATTAAAAGCAAATAATGGTGGACGAGTTCAATTCATGCATTTTGCCTGATCATATATAGTAAATGCCTGGACATCAAAGAGGTAAAAAGTCAGGGAAATCATACATAGTAATGTCTGGTCACGTTTGTTGAAAGTCTTGTTAGCCTACAATAGCGTTAACAAGATAAGCTATTACTTTATACTTATAACAAAACATTTTTAATCATGAAGTGGTAAATATGTTTGGATTTAATGTGATCCATTTTACTATAGAATCAAGTATCAATTAAACATAAATACATAAATTATGCGCATTTACGCAATAGAAAAATGTTGGATACCACTGTCTAAAGTTGAGAGGTCTTTGTACGGTAAAAAGCAATGTCGTCACACTGTGGGTTGTGTCTGTAGTATGTTGTAGACACTACCGGAAATAAAACTTTTCTTATATTCAGCTTGCATGTGTGTGGTATTTCGAAAAGAACATTAAATACGACATAAAGCAATCCTTTGCGTTTGGCTCTGAAACATATCTTCCCCGCTGCATCTGTGCTTGCACTTTCAAAGGTTTGATGTACGGTGATGACGGAGCCGGCATTGTGAACTTAAATTGAATATTAACCTGATTGAGCGCGAGAGGTGTTCAACAGATGACAAAAATCGCTATGTCATATATCTTAATTTTATTGCCCCCCAAAATATCATAATAATATGCATATTACACCCAAGTAATAGCAGATACACGTAAGTGGTCCATGTGCGCGGTAGGGACGGCGCAACGTTTAAAGAAGATAAGTTGTTCTCTAAACAGCTTAACCGATCTACATGATCAAATATTACATATGAAAACCCTTTATCAGATTATTCCCTAACGACTAGGAGGAGGGGAATTGGAACCAGCTTTGATGTTGGAGCAGTAAAGAACCCAATCAGGCAGATTCGCACAAGAAGAATATCATATCTGCGACAGGGCAGGTGTATGGCTGTGGATTCACAGGAGGAAAGGCGTTAACTTAACATAATTGAATTAAAATGTATCTATTGAGTTAGAGAACGGCTTGCCAAAACCAATTTCATACACTGCATTAATCTCATGACTTTTAAATGAGAATTCCTTAAGAGGTGATTGCGGTAGGGAATATATAATATGACGGATAATTTAAAATTAATCACCCGTTACAATGCTAATGGTGTTTCAAATCAGAAAAAAATACAACACTATAAATTAATATAACTTAAACAGATTTATTTGAAAAATTGTCAATTAAAGCAAGTGATTTATAACACTAGCATGTAATAATGTTGAAATGTTTTGCATTTTGTTGATATAACATATTTCAGTGTTCATACTTATAAGTGATCTTATTATTTCATTAAGTTTTTGTGGAGGCAGACTTCCTATAAGTCTTTGCAATACACTTTAATCAACTAGTTTAACAATCACATAAATATGTGTAAAACGTTTCATATATGTGGTACAAATATTATTTGGCCAACAAATATTGTTTTATTAATTTGTCATTTTAGCGATCGACGGTAAGCAATAATTGTGGTATGTGTAGGATTCATTCTTTGCTTATATGTTGTCACATAAAAAAGTAAATTTGCCCACATTTTATTTTAATAATTTGTTATTTTAGGAATCTACAAAAAGTTCTAATTGTAGTTTTATATGTTGCTGATGTTAGTATCACATAACGAGTGAAAATGGCAACGTTGTATTTTGTTTCATGTTGATCTGATGAAGAATTTGTTGTTTGAATGCTATCTACTTGTCCTTCAACTTACTTAGATATGTAGGAATACATTTGTCTTCGTTAAGTACCATTTTAAATATTAATTTGTTCCTTTTAATTTAGATTTCAGTTTTGTTTGCCAAACTATCACATACATCATTCATCACTTGCATTTCATATCTCTTAAGTGAATGTTAAAAACAAAATGTGAAAACACAAATTATTGATTTTATTTGATAAATGTTTAATTTTCATTACCAATATACAATTTCCTCTAATGATATCTGATACGAAAACCTAGCGCTTTCGCACATGCTCCTTACCCAATTTTTTTTCTTCAATTTGCCTGTCTAACAGGAATAATGGGTTAGTTATAAAGAATTATTATTTTGATATGGAATTTATACATAAAAAAAAAAAAAAAAAAAAAAAAATCAAATTGCATCTTAATGTACCTACTATCAAGCTAGTTCAAAGATATTTAAATGAACCTTTTTGATGAGTCCCGGACAAGAAATAGGAGTTAGACAAAACATAACAGTTGAGAATTTCAAACGAAGTATCATCAATATAACTTTATTACCGGCCTAGGCTATGATAGTTATTCATCAGTCAGACTTTGACGGATAGTCAATACTTATAATATATACAAGTGCATGTGTGAACAGTTACATTTTGATACGAAAGATAAACATAAACTACATTCAAATTTTAGCTTATGTCAGTATTCTTTCGTGATCCGTCGTTCAGGACTCAAAAACTGCTTTGCGGAAACAGGTGTAGCGCAACTATAGTAACCATAGTCTATATTTGCCACTGAAATGTTATGATTCATATGTTGAGGTCTCTAAAATACTTTTCATTAACACAAGTTACAAAGAAATATAAAATCAAAACAGTCTTGCTTATTCAAATACATTTTAACGTTTAATAATATAACTATCTACGTTTTAACTTTCAAAATATCATCACCTACCCTTTTTGCGTTTAATAGTGACCCCCTCCTACATTTTGCACATCTCGCTGTGTTATTGCATTAACTGTCACAACTAAGAGTGATCTGACAAACCGTGCAACGTTTGATAATGTAATCAAATACATAATATTGTTTAATCATATAATGAACTTTTGTTTTAACTTTAATGTGTCATTACCAACACTTCTACGTTTTACTGTGTCATAACTTACATTTCCATGTTTAACGGTGTCATGAACTACATACGATGAGAAGTAATATAGAGTCATAACTTACATTTCCATGTTTAACGGTGTCATGAACTACATACGATGAGAAGTAATATAGAGTCATCACATACATTTTAACAGCACCGTTTTTTAAAAGTAATAAGTGAGTTTTCACATAAGTAGGAAAACATTCTTGTTTCTTATGATATTATTGGCTCAATAATGGAACTGCAGTTTATTTTATTCAGAGGTTGCAATGTTCATGATACCAATTATTAAGAATTAACATTTTGTCATTTTTGGTATACATATTATATTCATATGTCAACTAAAATTTAAAGTAATTGCATTTTGGTCTTTCTTGACATGGTGTAAATAAAATAGGTTCGTGTATTTATGGTAAATATGTGATAACGTAAGAGAAATCTTTTCAAGAATAAGAACGTAGCTTTCATATGACGACATCTTCCCTATGGAGAGTACAAGTATATTCAATGTGAAATTATTAATCAAACGAGTTGGAATAATGTTTTACTTCGAACACTACCAAACATGTTGCGTAAATATTTAAAATGCACTTATTTCAGTTTCATTCAAAAGTTTATTTTCAAAACGTACATGTAATTGATTTAAAGATAATACAATATTGACATGATTTCGTTCAGACATGTCTTAGATGTAGAAGGTCAAATGGTCTGACAAAGACTTTGTTATGCTGTACATCTAATGAATATTGTACAGTGATCTGTATCGGGTTTCTATTCCTGCGTGGAACCATCAGTTTGAGATCAAATGAAATCAAATCAGCATGCTGAGTTTCGTTTGAGTATCTTACACTTAAATTAATATTATTCCGTTAAATATACTTTGTTGGATACCATCCCCCTTTGATGTTTTAATTTGACCATTTGCATGTTAACGACAACACAAAAACATGTACTTTCTACTTAATTGAATGTACTAGAATTTTACCAATGTTGCAATACTTTTTCGAATTCTCATAAACCTGCTTCTATTATTTATTATTCTTTTTGTCGCAAAAAAAACATGTTTTAAAATATATTTTGTGTTTACATGATAGATGTTATGCACACACAGCTTATATTATAGTATTTGCAATTTAGTAAAATAGCTATATAATCAATGTCAATTTGTTGTACATGTATTTTCAAATTACCCGACATTGTTTTTACATTAGCATTATAACACAATATTGTACGGATTTATTTCCTGATAAAGTTATTTTAAAATAGGTATTGGCTATAGTGAGGTACTGGTTAATCAGTAAACATGCCAAAATATACATATAGAAAAAACAGACTCCATCATCAGTGATTGCAACAGCGTTGTCTTAAGTTTTTCTTGCTAAAATTAAAAAGAAAATATAACAGCTTAAACACAAATTTAAGTAGCAAATATAAACAAAATATTGAAACAAAAATGTGAAAATGAAGATCTGATTAACAAAGTCAACATTAATCAAAATAAATCTGTAACTTTCGATCAGATAGGATGTAACATGTTATGGCGTCTACAGACAAGAATGGAAATAGAGATATAAAGACCTCAATTATTGAACCAAAATATGAAACACCGTGACCTCGCAAAAGGAAGAGCAGGCGACAACAAATATTTCAAACTACCTAACAAATAAATAAAACAAATGATAGCACTAATATTTATGAAAGTACTAATATTTATGATAGAAATGGGCAAACATGTTTACGAAAAGTGACAATAAAAATAAACAAACATTCGACTTTCAAAACATGAATTAACAATACCAAGTAAACAAAAATACAAGACAAATTCCATTTGAAGAGAAAGAACAGGATTAATTATACAACCAACAACTTTTAACAATTTTATGACCATAACATTTGCCTTCAAATATTTAAATAAAAATAATTTAATGACTTTGCAATAGTACCATGCTTTCATAACAAACAATTACCAGAATAAAGATACCAAAGCATCACTTCACAAGAACAAAACCGGACCTAAATTAACAATAGGAAAGACAACAACAGGAACCTTGGAGATATCACAACAAATAGAAAAACATAATTAAAAGTCACAAAATTCTGGAGACAAAACACTGTGTTCTGGAAGGGCGAGTGTTTTGCTGCAACATATGTGCTACCCGTTTTAATGTCTTTTGCCACATCGAAGTATGTTATTAGACACCACCAGCAAGTCTTCAGTGCTTCATACCAATGTAACAATGAGAAACAATTGAAATTTGACAATATCAGTTCAAGATGGTTTTTCGCTGATTTCGAGCCAAATTTTATTGTTGTGATAATCGAATTGCTTTCAGTATCAATTTGTTCTGAGTTTGTCATATATACTACCAATGAAACCAAGGTCATAAGATAACTCCTCGGATACTAATCAAATATGAATTTTGCACTGAACTGGGGGCTAAAATAAAACATACATTCCAGCCGCATAAAGGTCACTTATGCAAATATTTATATAGTCAATTTGTGTTATTAAATGATATTTAAATTATTTAACATGTCTAAACGCTTAAACATATATTTTCAAGTAGGCTCTTCCAATATCCACGCATAGAATCAGTGAAGCCCTGGTACGGGTTACAATAAGTTGATATAGGACTTTTACGCGTTTTAAAACAATCAAAATTTCTTTTTCTTGCGTGTTTTATTTAACGGTTTCGAATTAATAACAAACAAGAAGAATGCTTAAAAATGCACAGTATTTGCGGAATTCTTCTTTTCATGCAACCGTTCCAGCGTTTATCATACACATTCATCTGCCAAAAAATATATGCGTGGTTTTCGCTTAAAATAACTTAACTTTTTATAATGTCTAAGGTAACAAGACGTGTGACGTGTTAAGCATTTGCATAACATGGCCGCATTCTGTCAAATGATTCCACGCAATATAAGAAAAAGCGTGAATGCATCTTCTCTTTCTATATACATATATATATAATTAAAACAAAACACAAAGACTAGTATAATCGGTTAGCGCTTTCGCCCATCTTGGGCTCTTCAGGCGATTTAAATTTATTTGTGACGTCATAAATAGAGTACACATACTTTATTAAAATTCTAAACCGGGCTTGAACGCGGGAAGTTTCGAGCACCTCTTATACATTTTAAATTTACAAATTCCGTATGTTTAATATGTTCGGATGGACTAAGTATTGTGCTTTGAAATTCATTTTTACTATCAGATGTTTTCACTTTTACTATTGAACAATGTATTCATTTGAGCATTTGTAATATGCTCCGTTTCTTTTTCCATATATTTCATTGACG
>JAUMHH010174211.1:0-15774 GCA_032359455.1 Chlamys rubida | reverse complement strand
GGTGTAGTGAAGTAGGTCACTATGACCTCACTGTGACCTATATATATGCTTCCTGACATAAGTGTACTGTTTGTGTAAAGAAGTTCTTACCGGTGGCCATGGGGGTCTATGGATTGCCTTGCAATACTTTGCCTTGTTAATAAATATTTTCTATGCAAAGTAGATCCTATTTCTTTCACTTTGTCTTCAGAATTTTTTTCCCTTAATTCATTCATTCATTCTTTATTACCTTAAACATTGCAGTTTATCAGTACAGTGCATATATACAGTGCAAATTATACAGTACATATATATATATATATGGATCAGGCGATATATTGACAAGGGTGTTAAAACAATACTAAATTAGTAACAACAAAAAGGCCTACATGGAATATCTGACAGGTTTTCTTAATTAAAATACAATTTTTTAAACTACCAATCATTTCATTTTCATGGAAGAATATTCAGCGCACTATGTCCTAAGGAGGAATTCTGTTCGTTTTGTTACCTTAAAGTTCTTAGCTGGGGGCGCCGCAGGCTCCCGAAATCTACACTATCATCACAAAGCTAGGTTACTGAACTAATGTGCGCTCGCTTATAGGCAGTGCCTATTTCATATTAATTTCAAAAGCAGATTGGTGGTTTTCAACAATTTCGAAATGACAGATTGATTATTTGGCTATTGACATGTGAACATAAATGTTTGACCATTGATTAGATTTTGTAACAAAGAAGTGTTACCAACAGAGTTTTCATAAAAAGGTTTAATGAATAGGGATATTCTACCCGAATGTAGAATCCACCATGCTAATTTACATAGATAGACATAATGCATGACCTAATACGAATATTGATCATATCCCTTATATACATTGTAAATTTCACTTATGAAGACATATTCCCCTGAAAGCAAACTCCGCACCCCCAATTTTCTATACTAATTTAAACTAAATCAACGTTGTTTATCTTTTTAAAGTGACGTTACATCAGAAATCTCAAAATATATTTTTGCGATCTGTGTGAGACTACTGTTGCAGCAGAAAACATGGTAAGCTGGCAATAGAAGCCAATTTTTATAAATAAATTGCGTGTTTTATAGGTGGATTGCTTTAAGTATTGATGTTCTGTAGCCAAATCATCACTTTATCTTTTGATACACTTCAGATGAAGTAAGGTTATTTTGAATAACAAATAGGAACACAAAACCTTCTTGTATTTCAAATGCAAATGCATATTCCAAACAGTATTTAGTTTTTTATGTCAAATATTATTACGTCGCCTAATTACATCTATTATGATGTTAGTTAAATTTGCAATATCAATGTTCAAGGTTCAGAACGAAGCATTAGAGCAATATCTTTCTGTTGGGTTTTTATTAAGTGTTCCTCTTCATGAATGTTCATATTGTAAAGACCGTTAATATTGTAAATATAATAAAGGTGGTATTTCTTTATTTAATGTCTTAATGGTCAACAAAAATATAAGCGCCGTTAATTTTTTTAATAGATGTTGCAATTTCCGGTTTGTTTCATACAATATCCACTGAGGTGTCAGCTGGAACAATAGCATACATTCCCCAACAATATGTATATATATATATAAACAGTACATAAGACATTCAAACAGTATATACCTATCATGAATCTGCCAATGGTAGAAGCAAAAAAATCTGTTACTGTCAAATACAAAAACCAAAACACCAGATGATATTAGTGGATGGGACTTAAAAAAGTATTAAAGTCATACAATTTGCTTGTTGTTATAATATCCCTGGACCGCGCTTGATACTATTAGTCGTATATGGCCAAGATATGATGTACCTGTCCAGACCTTTATTACCTGTCATTTATCACAGATATTCTCCGCTCCTTTGAGCGTTTCGCTCGACCGATTGCTATCCCGTGTCCACCTCTGGTTGGTCAATATTATATCTGCCGAATTTCCGAAACGTATGTCAGATAAACGCCACTATTCACAATCATTTCCATGTAGAGTAACGTTCACTTCGACAAAAAGCATTTGTGTAAAACGTCTTTTGGAATAATATCTGCATTTATTCAAGACAGTGAATAGAAGCTGCATTTGTTACAGGTGAGTATTCAAACTTAGTTGCTCCTTCTTTGAGCTATCAGTTGGTAAAGTAAGAACATGATTATTTGTATTATTAATCTAATTCATTTGTAATTTCCACTATCTCGTTAGACGAAATGTTCTCAAACTGTGAATGTATCAAGCATACAACAGACGTATTCTTGCTGTATAAGACTTATCAACATAGAACATACCTAAAGACTTTCTATAATCTTCATAAAAAAATAACATATTAGAATTTTCATACTCTTATTAATGGAGGTAAATTGATAAACGGACAAGTCATCTAACATAAATTTTGCAAATAGTTTTACCAAAATCTATGTATTAAAACTGGATGGGAAGAACAAAACGCAACGTTAACTCTCGCGAATAAAAATGGAACTTCTCAATGAAACCCTAATACAGCAACAGGAACCAAGGACACATCATATCAATGAGAAACACGTATACTATAAAACTTATTGTTAAGCATGCAATATTAACTTTACGGAACTGTTTATAATACAGTGTGACGTCATCAACGGACTGTATAGCAGTTCGTGTATAACGCATTGAATAACACTTGAAAAGTTTAGATTTTGTCAAAAACCATAGCGAAACTGCTCAACACTTGAAAATGCCTGTTCATTAGATTTTTGACACACTTTAACCGATTTCCATTATTGCTACCACAGTGTCTGATACGATAATACATAATTGTCATGTCTTTAAACATGCATGGCCGACATTCATTTCGGAAATTGACAGGAAACACTATGTCATGTGCTGCAAAATACGCCTACACTTATGGAGATCTTAAACATGCGTATAAAGTATGTAGACATATTTATTTTAGATAAATGTGTTGTCTTCCTTATACATTTTATAACTGTGTATTTTAAATGCGTTTTAATTTGATAACATTTGATGGGATGAGCGTGCCCTAGTGAGTTTCATTAACATGAAATGTAACGGAATAGAGTTTGAGTATGTTTCGATATGTTAGTTTATTATTCACCTAATCATTTAAAAAACACATTTCGTGAAAATATTTGACTAGAAAAAATATAACACAAGGAAAAAGTTAATCCTGCTACGTAGATTGCCTTTAACTGTTTAATATAATCCTGTAGGGGATTTCGTATGTTGAGTTAGACAACGCTTAGGGAAACAAATAATTTAGAGAACACAACTTGTTAGATCACCTCGCAAAACGGTCAATTTAATTTGATAGGGTGTCATTGTATGGTACAACAACAGCAGTAAAACCAAAGTTGTTTCTGTTAAACTTTTTATTTAATTATGAAACTTATTCTTCCTAAAGCTTAATTATTTTATAATATTAACAAACTCATTCAAATTTTGAATATGTGTATTGCTTTATCAATACCTTTACTTTTATCCAACATCTTATCTCATACTTCTATTTCTGGGCCTTCTTCCCCTTGCTATTTCTGAGTAATACATCAGCATGTAATTATTTAGTGATAATTATGATTCAGGAACAGGTGCTGTTATCAATCACACGGCATTCGTTGAGGAAATACAGGAAGGGGGTGGTATGATTGAAAAGGATAGAATTATAGAATTAATCATTCTAATAAAGTTTAATGATGATATATTTTACAGGAAATCATCAAACATTAGTAATCTTGTAAAGTCTAACTCAGTTTATTAAAACAAAACACAGAAGAAGATAGAAGATATACTAATAGAGACTGTTTCTATACCATTGCAGCTTTGGTTTGTCAAAGGAAGCCGCTCTTGGTAGTAATCGAGGTTTGATTTGACCAAATTCCCTATAAATTCTCTCAAATTAAACAATCAAACACTGTATAATTTACATTGGTCACGATGTTAATGATCTATTTCCCCTTTGGTGATAATAACGAATAAGAACAATGACTCAACATTTTCAGTATTTTTATTACAAAGGAAATATGACGTAATGCAGAAAAGGTGTTCTTTATTTATAGGTGTATAACATGAGCATATATCTAAATGTATATTCATATGTTTATAACAGATGCGTATACATAGATATGTGTTACATCTCGACTGTCAACGTAAAGGGGGAACCCGTGTCGACATCCAAGCGAATGTCTGTATCTCCTGTCATAACCATTACACCATGCGTGTTTGCCCTCTGTGCATTTCCTTTAAGCGAATACACATATCTACATACCAAGAGGTGTATTCACCAATTACTAATTGTGTTTATGTATACAGTGGGGTCGATCCATTTACCATAACGTGTCAGATATTCCCACCACTAGCATGCTGTAATGTAACAGCGCATATAAATAAACTATAAACAGAGGAGCTAAATGATATGTATGCACGACTAGATTTTTCTGGTAATATGTCAGGTGTATAAATAAATATATATACAGATACAAACATGAGGAATGGTGGAACAAATATTGCTCAAATAATGTTTCAATAATAACAACAAGCATTTTTGTTTACTTTGTCAATCATATTGCATAATAATCATCTACTGCTTCACTTATATCCAATGTTAAGTACAGTAAATTCAGCAACAAGAAACTTGTTATTCCTAAGAACTAACCCTATTCAGCATTTATTTACAAAATTTAGAGGTAATCCTCCTAAATGTTTGCACGTATCTTTATTACAGTTTTAGTGGTGTCAACAATGAATTATTGAATTTAATATTTTGCGGTAATTTGAAAGTTGTTTGTCGATAAATTTTGTACATAAGAATGATCATACAACTAACATCAGCAACGTCTGACATCATCAATGAAACTCGTCAAATATTCCACTAGACTTTAAAAGGGAGAGTTTACCTTCACATACATACACCTTTAAGAAGTAATTGTAACCAGAGTATTCAACTTCAATGAGACTATAACGTTTATCATATTTATAAACTCAGAATCATTCCACATTTTTGTGTTTGTTCCTGTTCCATTTCAACTATAATTTAATTAGCCTTGTTTTTTAAAACTGACCTTAGTATTATTGAGACATTGAACGTTTTTTATTTCATTTTTCCATGACCCGAATATCCAAATGACAATCAATTAACAGAATACGGAAGTGTTTAACCATTTTTCACACTGTCGATGAATATACTCAAAGTAGAGGAATCTGAAAGGCAGTCTGGTAACTGCACCTTTTTAAGGGTTCAATCTGTAAGGCATCTGGCACTGGTTCAAATATTTAGGTTGAAGTCAAACTGATTGCGTTCCATGTTCTATGAAAAGGATGAGGTCGATTTAGCTGAAAACAATCTACTGAGTTTATTATTATTTATTTTACTTTTATACAAATTGACTTTCTTAGTGATCCATCTAAAAGTAACATGCCTGTGTCCCCTACCTAAGGTGTTAACGTGTTCTAGCTGATTCATGGACTTTTTAGAAATAGCACGATGCCCTAATATACTCAAATGCTGACGGATTTCGAGAGATACAGGTTGACGAACAAAGTGAGAAAGTTTTATGGTTGCTATTATATTTTCTTATTTGGAATATTTTATTTCCTTGTGAGATATGAATATCGATGTTATTGATTATGCTAATAAGTGTGCCTTTTGATTCCGTTATTACTTCCCTGATTCGCACCTTGAGGACGTGGTATTATTAAAATTGTACCCAGAATTACATGGCTCCTGGCGTCGATGAAGCAGCAGTAGACGCTTACTCTTCCGACAAACCTGGTCCTATTTTCCGTGTAGTTTGGATGGTACCTGTGTTAATTTGTACTCTTGTTCATCGTAGCAGTAGTTTTATCAGTTAGACTTTTATTCAGATTTCGTTGTTCTCGTGTTTTTTACGAGATACCCAATCAACATTGCCAAGAGAAATAATTTACATATCACTATCAATACCCGAATCATTTCCTGTATCAATAAAGGCTTCGAGGCAATGTATCCCATTTATAATGGATCCCTTTATTCCAAACTAGTCATCAAGACAGACAGCGGTTTATTTCCGGATCTGCCTTTTGTTCAGCTTAAAACCACTTAATTATTTCAAAATATATTTAGATAGTGCGGCAGTAATATAATTGCTTTCCAAAATAAGCACTTGTTAAACTTTTGATATATCTACATATTATACGGAATGGACAAACGAACACCTGGAATCAATTAAATTGTCCACTTGATTAATGTTTTGTCAGTAACATTTTCTGTAAATTCTTGGAAGAACATTTCAATATATTACCAGTATTCCAGTGGAGATCATTTGCATACCATGTTTTCTGATCTGCTTCAGGTTATTATTTACTTATACAGAAGATATTGATGAAGGAAGATTAGATTCCCCAACTTAATTTTTGTTTTTAAAATAACTTATAAAAAACAATAAATGTGTCAATTATACATTGAAGTACTTTTCTCAGAGAGTATAGGTATATGTGTAAATAGATTCACAATGAAGACAAAGTTAGTTTTCTTTAAGGCAATGGAATTCCTAGATTTCCAGCTTTTCATTTGCAAAGGGCTTCTGTATAGGCTCTTACTAATCGATACATTTGTGTGTACAATACATCAGTATGTACATCATTTTCGGATCAATGCATTTCTGATACATTATGTAAGCTAATGCATATTAATGTCAGTATTTACATGCCTTTATTCATACTTGGTAATAACGAGTAATTAATATACAAATAAATGGCTCGAATGATTGACAGGAGACAAGGTTATGTGTGCACATCTCGCGAGATTTGACACATTTACGGCGAAGCACCGAGTGCAATTAGGAGCATAAATAATGCACAACAACAGCTACTAATGATATAGAACGTCGGTTACAGACTGACATAAAACCAAAGCTACCAATGGCACCGTACATTACCGGTATTTCGAACAAATTTAGTGTCTTTCTATATCTATATTCCCGAGAACATTAAATCTGTTTCATTTGACGTGTGTGTCAAACGTGATGTATAAATGTTTGTGAGATAATTGAATTAGCGAAAGATGCCTAACGATGAATTACTTGGAAAATAATCTTACAAATGGTGCATCTACATTACATTTCACTGAACTTCAGGCCAACATTACAGGCTCACATTTGTGGCCGTATGCTTTACCAATTTGTTTTTAATAGAAAAGCAGTATTGATCAAGGTAATCATTCGATTTCTATTTACATAATCACATACAAATCTTAATGTTCTTTGTTTAAATATTGGACAAATGACTATGTACGGTTTGGTATTTTCCATCCCCCGCCACTCCCCCCCCCAAAAAAAATCCCGTTTTTATAAAACTTCTGAATTATTAATTGAGTTTTCAAAACACTGTTTTCCAAATTTCGAATTCCATCTTCGATAATAACTAATAATGTTTAAGTAATTTCTTTCACGTTAACTAAACGAATGTTGAAATATATCTTACAGGCATTTATTTGCAGTATGGCTATGCTACCAACTCTGATGCTGGTTGTTGTCTTTGGGGTATGCTCCAAATTGGTGTCTTCGCAACTTTTGACGTCTGTTCCTAGGAACGTGATAACAGCTACAAACAGCAGGAGTACACAGAACATTCAGAGTACAGACAGGAAGAGACGTAAGTTTCTGTTGATGCCATTGTATTTATGTTACTTATCCTTTTTTCGTATTCTACCGGTTTTTCATCGAATTTCAGTTCGAATTACTGTTCTCGTCACACTTGATTATTTATATTTTACAATATTCCAGAAAGCGGAAGTAAATTTGCGACATTCGGTGAATTTATTATAAATCTTCCACAAATAAACCCAGACAACAGATCATTTACAGTAATATGCATTAATGATTTTGCTATATGTGAACTTATTTTGCAAAAACTTATTTTGTTGTACTATGACATGTTATCTATTTCAGTTGGCTGCGTGTTGCAGCCAGTTCCAAACTCTATAAATAAGTACCGAGTTCACCTGTTCTCCCTCGGAACAGCACTGGACTTCTACTGTGCTCAAGGAACTATATTTTACCCGGAAAAATGTGCCTGTGATTGGCCCAAAGACAGGAACAGTAAGTGACTTGTTCTGATTTAATGTCTTGGTTTGTGGTCGGTGTTGATCGGCGCACCAGTGTAACTGTCTGCTACATAGAATGACCCAGAGAAACGTCCCGTCTTGATGGTGAAGGGCGTTTTATAGATAGATTATGCATTACAAGTTGACGCCCAAAATATAATTCTACATACCGTTTTAATAACTTATGCAAATATGCGTAGTTTTTCAGGTGACATAAATACACTGGAATGTTGAATTGTGAGTAATTATCATAAATGTATAAGTATTGCAGAGATTAATGTCAATGAAGTATTTATATGGTACTACTGGTTAAATAAATCTGGCATGTTAACGCATATCTATAACGAACTAATATGTTTAAGGATATCAATTATTTCTTTCTTTCTTTCGAATTTATTTTTAAAATATCTAAAATTATCAATGCACACAACCTGAATAGAGTATAACATTATACTTATCTATGATGATGAGCTATACGTCCAGACATTTATTGGTTTTTTATTCGATCTTATTTTTTATACCGATACATTACTATACTTATATGCATTCTACAGCAAGTGTCATACGGAACCAAATATTTGTCATGTTTGTGAAACGGAATGTTGTAAAGCATTGTTTGACAGAAAGAAAAAAATCAGTTTGCGTTGGGCTTTATCCTATTAGCAAATCAATGAACTTAAATCGAAAGAAGGAAGTTTCTATAGTATGACGTTAAGTGATGCGTTTGAGCTTGACGACTTTATTCAACTTTATTATATGTAACGTTGTTGTTTTGTTGCTAAAAATATAGGATAGAATGCAATATATATCTGGACCACATGAATGACTTTATCACAGAATTATGATAATATTGATGTCAATTAATGGTTTAGATGAGACCGTAGAAGGCACAATAGTCTAGTGGCCGAAGGGTTGCTAGTTCGAGTCACGTCACGGCACTGTGCTGTATCTTTGAGCAAGATACTTTACTCCGCTTGTTCCTGTCTACTCAGCTGTAAATGAGTACGTGATTGGGCAGTGCTAGAATTGTTGAATGCTAGCTGTGAGCGCCGAAATGGCAGCACCGGCTGTATGCGCCACAGGGAGTTGAGAAAGGTTGAAATAAAGCGGTATATAAGAACGTCGAATTAATATTTATTATAATTGATATAACAAGACAACCTGATACCTTCGTGTAACAAAGTTATCGCTCAACTCGTAATAACGAGAAATTTCCAAGCTTTGATTTTAATAACGCGAAAATTTACTTCATAATAACGAGATATGTTAAAGCTTAGACAGAAATAATGCGAAAACACAATTCGTAATAACGAGATAGCTGAACCCGTTATAACAAGAAAACTTAGGTCCTAATAACGAAATAACATATATCGTAAAATAAAAACCACTTTCACATAATAACGAAATAGCACAACTTGTTATTATGAGAAAGCTAAACCTGTAGGTAGGAGAAAACGTTGCTTCTGACAACGGAATAACATAAGTCGTAATCACGATGTAATTGTTGTCTAGTGGTACTTATCGCATTTCGAAGTAAATTGCGCAGTGCGCTACAGGTGTCATAAAACAGAGAAGCAGAGAGGTAGCGAACGAATACTATCTCCGGTAAAATACATTTTAGACTAAGAGTAATTAGTTTTGTTCCCCGCACAATGCCCAACAACCTTCCAGCTCGAACAATTTGTCAAACTTAAGATTATCTCATTTGTAATAAATGTTGCTCTTCTCGCGTACAGTATCGTCTGGTTGTGCAATTCACAACAAATGGCATATTATTTTGACAAGTCTTGTTCCTTCTTAAACGACAGGTTAGTATTTAACTGGCACAAATATGTAATGTATACTTTTTACGAATACAAATCCTGTTGTGCCAAAAATAGTACAAATCTTATTGCATACTACTGTACCTATAAAAATCCTACTGTTTAGCACAAGGGCAAATGCTACCAATATTAAAATCCCCAAATAAACCACTGGTACTTAATCATATAAATACTACATTCCAAAGCCTATGCGTGCTATGGATACAGACTGCATATATAAAAATATAAAAAAAAAAAAAAAAAAAAAAATATATAATATAAAAATAAATATAAACTTTATTTATTTAACAACATTTGCATGTACAGTACTAGTACAAATAAGTTAGAGACGGCGTTGGTAATGTTGTAATAGATTGTGCCTAGTCCTTTTGCATTTCTACTGCAAAAATAAATATGTTTTAACTGAACAGCAACGTATAGTTGATATCCATAGTCCTATGTTTACATTGTTCCATTATCACAAGTTCTTTGTTTACCACTTGTACAAATCCTATTACACCTCCTGTATAACTGTGTACCAATGTTGGATAGCAATTATACCATTGAAAAGAATATTTGAACCCAGTTGGATAAGCTGTGTGTCTTTAAAGATCGATGTTGAATATCTTTTATCGTGAAAGTAACCTTTGAAACCTCCTTTTTATCCTGTAATTGACCCTTGAACTCTGTTAATTGACACATGTACCAGCCGGGAGGAAAGACTTAGAATATTATGGATTAGCATCACTCATGTAACCATATTGCTGCTAGAACATTATTCTCGTTTCTTTAATATACTTTAAAATTCACAATACCAAATTACTTCATTATATCTTTATTGTTACCTGGAATGAAACTTCGCTAGCACAGTTGGTCAAAAACATAGTTATGATAATTATTCACGAATTTTATTGTGGAAGTTAATAGTGTGATCCATCATAATACAATGTAGGCGTAATTGTACTTTTTTGACACAAAAGACTTCCGATCAACCTCAGAAAAAAATGGAAAACAATATTAAGTTGTTTAAATTGAATATCAGAAAATTACCACTATCTAATTATAAAATCGGCGTGATATAGTTATTGGAGTTCAAGCCACTCAATTGTTATAGATTACACAAAAAGAAATACGTATTACTGTACACATTGACCTTTACGAACTACTACACGAGGAAAGGCTGATGTCTATCTTTTTCATATTATCACCATAATAATAGTTATTATTCTGTGTCAATTTGACAACAGGAAGCGTGTGAGACATGTTCCTTAAGAACGTAGTAGAAGGCGTGATAGTTCAGATCTGGTATGTTTAGCATCAATGTATGCAATTCAGCGTTCTTTTAAACATATTCTGTAGTCTAAGTTTTCGGGAATTAATCTTCAAATATTTTGATATTTACAAGATTGAATACCGCCGATGATACGGAATAGAAATAACAGATGCCCTATGCTAAATGTATATCATGTTAATCTGGGTAACTAGAGATTTAGTTCTGGAAGAAATTGTACCATTGCTCTATATATACTTCCAAATTAATTAATGAAACAGGAAAATATATTCTTTGTATAATTAAAATCTTGTTGGCTATCCCAAAATACAAATGTTTTTCCAAAAACACATAAGTGAACGTCTTAAGACAAAATACGATTCAAAACAGCATCAAAACTCAAAAATAAATAAATAGGAAAGTCATTTTCTAACACAACGGAAGACAGTAACTGCGGAACACAAAAAAGGACGACAAAGACGCCATGATCTCCTTATAGAATATGTACGGGCCGTGGTGGCTAAGTAGTTTTAAAAGGCGTCTGGCATTCTGCTGCCACTAGCCCTCCACCACTGGGTCGCGGGTTCGAGGCCTACGTGGACCAGTCGCAAGGTACTGGTCGGTGTTTTTTCTCCGGGAGCTCCGGCTTTCCTCCGCCATCAAAACCTGGCAGGTCCTTAAATGACCACAGCTGTTAATAGGACGCAAAACACAAACAAACCAAACCTTATAGAATAACCGGGACGTCATCAGGATTTCCAGAAATCAATGTGTCAATCTTCAATAAAACATCAATTCATTTGTTGAGATACTGAGAACGCAAACATTATAAGAGGTATAAAATCAACAATGATCAATGAGGAATCGAAATTTTTTATTTCAATTTACACTTGAAGCAAACACGTCGAACTTGTGTATTGGGATGTTTGAGAGAGGTATCGAAGCTAACCATTTAGCAAACACCCTCAGAGCAAGGTTGAACAGGAGGACATGCTTATAAAGATTTTGTAAATTGAATGTTTCATCGTATTTTTAGCACTCGAAGTAGTTAAGACAACCACATCTATCAATATGAAACGCGCATGTTAGCTTTTGTTGAATTCGAAATTCTGTCATGAAAAGTTTGATCAAGGTTGAATTTAAACGTACGAAGGTAGTCGCTCCGCAAAAATAAGAGTCTTAACTGCAAGACACAAACATTTTGTATAAAAATAACAGTTGTATGAATAGGATCAAATCTCTTACATACACTTCACTGTACTTTACTTCCTTTTCCCGTAACACGCTACGAGATTCACAAGACATTGGATATGACCCCTCTTCCGGACTTTGACATGTTCCATTTTGGTTTTTAGATTATCCATCATGCGCAGTAAGGTATCTTCTTCATCTTGTATAAGTGCTAATTGCCGGTATGCGTATGCTGCGTCACGTAGTCCGCCTCGACCCCCCATGTCCATCATCGCTCCATCGCCTGCCTGAAACACGTCAAACACAGTCTCATCAAACATTAACAATGATACGGAAGTGTAAACAAAATCTGCATTACAACACGTAATAGGTGAAACTGGGCAAATTATTTTGTTAAGCAAAGGACATATTTGATATTGAAAAAAGCACATAGAGATGAGACAATATGTTCCGAAAGCTTCATTGAATACACCCACCAGTTAAATTCAGGATAAATGTACTGATAATGTCATGTAAACAAAGTGAGAATCGGGGAAATGATAATGAAACATCAAGGTGCACCTATAAACAAAACAAAAATCATCGGCCTGAAGTAAACACAGACCATTATAAGAATACAAAACCAAATAGGCCAAAAGCTTTAATCGTGGAAGGATTTACAATAACATTTAAACATACCTTCTGTGTCATCTCAATGTTAAATATGGAAGGTGGCATGAAAGGGAAAACGATCAACTAGTGAAGATACTGGGCAGGCGAATTTGAAAAAAAAAATCCATTATTTCTTCAATTATTATTAAAAAGGGTTGTAATGCTTTAGAAAACGTAGAGAGAAAATCTTCAAACTATATATTACGCTAAGATTACGAAAGAATGTTTATTGATATTTTTTTGTTCCATTCAGAACAATATTCAAATGCAATTTGATCCAAAACCAATATAAATCTACAACAATACGAAGACAGTCTGTCAAGACAAACAATTAAGAAGTGTGATGTTCATTTCTAAGAGAAAACGCAGATCAAATATAAATTATTCATATGTTTTACATTCAAGATGAACCTTCTTCTGTGTAAGTTAAATGTAGGAGAAATAAATTTTTAAGTCATCAGATATTTACGGCATAAATCTACAAAATTATTGAAAGGCTTCGTGACAAATCAATAAGTAAACAATACCAAAGAGTATAATAGAAAATTGTCCTAAGATCCATTGATGTCAGAGGATTATTAAAATTATATTTCCACACGTCTACTTATAGCAACGCTTACCCTTTAACATTTATCGTAAGGTAAATTTTGCCTTGTGAGTATAGCAGTGTTTCAATTGTACCACCAGCTTGCTAGTGTACTTCGAGAAGTCGTTTTATTAATAACATTCATTCTAGTATTGATCTGGCAACAAAAGCGAAAACAAGAGCAACACTTACAATCGTAGCATTACAAGCAGCAATTGTATCAACCAAACGAAAAAGAAGATAAAAAGTGATTATCTGTAACTGATGTCATTACATAACAAGTATGCAGCCAAGAAAGAAGTGTTTCAAATGATCAGAAAGCAAGGTATGAATTAATAGTCGTGTTCTTAGTTTGAAAAGAATGTGTTCATTAAGCGACGTATTTTGACCAAATTGAAAGAGCGATTTCTGTGTTCCGAGAAATTTTCGCCGCAGTTTTAAATTTTCGCCTTTTCTCGTCCTCCGCAACGAGGACGAATTCATCATTATAGCGAGTAAAGCTAAATAACATATTGGACAAAGTTATTTTATGTGAAGGGCGAAATTTTCACTGGGCTAAAATTGAATGTATTGCAGTATGCAAAGGGCAAAAGTTCGACTAGGTGAAACTTTTCAGGTATTAAGCAATACAAGTTCGCAAACTGGTTTAAACTTGTTGAATAAATAAAATGCATTATAAATGTCAAAAATCATTCTTTATTTTGCACCTTTACTGTTTAAATACATTCTGCCGATCAATATGAAATTAAAATAAGTACTAAGAATGTCAAGTAGCCAGCAATGCCAGAAGCTATAGCGTCAACAATATCTGTATGAATCTTTAAACAAAAGTTTTGAAAATTTAATGAGATTTTTTTTTTACTTTCATCTCAGATGCTCCGATCATAGGACAGTATGTGTAACTAACCTTGATGCGTTGTCATATATTGGCGCAGTAATGACGCTTTGAATAATCACAGTTTACGTTTGTGTGAGCAGCGAGCACATAAGGGCTTTCTAAGCTTAATCGATATTGAGTAATGCTGGACGGCCAATACTGGCCGCAATGCTTAGCCTCATCACAATGGTGACGAGGAATGCATATGTTAAACAGAGGTTAGTGAGAACCATTTCGTGGGTTATCATCTTAATAAAACAAATTCAGCATGTGTTTGGTTGATATTTACACGGGTAATTAATACATGTGGTAATAAACTTGAAAAGACACCGTGGTCATCTGTCGGTCAACTAATACAAATAACATGTCGTACGCAGTAATAGCCGACTCTTGTTTTGTTGTATTCCGTGAAAATCCCGACATCATCTAATTGTCCAAACCATAAACAATAAAGGATTGGTCAAGTTATCATGGTTATATATATAATTGTTTCCCATACGAGTAATTATCCAACCTTTTTCATCATTATCTTTATGGAAGTGACACGTGGTAATAAAGGAAACGTTTCAGCCAGGTTAATAATAGTAAACCAATCTTCAAATGTGATGTTGACATTTTGCTTTTGTTTTGGTTTAAAATCGTCGCAACGGCTAAGGCCATATAAAAAGGGGTGCATAGGAAGACATCAACAAAAACAGAGATTTTATCCCAGGTGATGTAATATGTGCTGCAAATCAAGTTTGGTTTGTTCCTTAAATATCCCCTACTGCTATACTTGGTATCAATTATATTTGTAGAACGAAAATGCCCGTCAAACAAACACGGATAGCTCCTAAAACGAAAGGTTAAATTTTCGCAATTTGATCCTTTAAATATTTTGTATTCTTAATAAGATCTTTTCCTAGAAATAAATACCATAGTACTCTATTCCAACCATAGCACATTGTTCCATGAATATTAGACCTGTGATACACAAAACTATTGCTGCTTGTGTGTGGTTATACATTTTCGCAACAACCAAGGTCAAATTTGGACGGCATCTACTGACGATGGGGTCATGGGTTGGTTTATTTTATTGAAACACGGCACCAAAACCTCACACCATAAAAAGGTACAACACTCCATCTGCTCGTAAAATCTGACAACAGGATAATCAGACAACGCCAGAAGGATCGTCATCAAATAGAAAGAGAAGATGAATGCCAAAATACAGAAAAATAAAGTCATGCAAAGATAGACCAGCGACAAAGTGCATGATATGCAGCGTCATATTCCGTCTTTGCGTATTGCAGAGTTATCTTCTCTTGTGAGCAGGTATTGATTGTTACGTCATTGGTTTTTGTG
>JAUMHH010174200.1:0-15774 GCA_032359455.1 Chlamys rubida | reverse complement strand
TTTTTGTGTTGGTGTCTTCTGATTTCTCGTTGTGGTATTTTTATATCGATTTGAACCTGATCCTATCCTTGTTTGTGTTTCCTTTTTTTCCAAGTATGGCATTGCAGTATAAAGCATGATTAAATATCCGTTTCTACGTATTAAATCAACCTGATGAAAATTGTAATGCCTAATAACATTTGTCTATATTTTCTATAACGAGCTGGTAAGATGAACTTGAATAATGGCAACTGTATATGTAAGAACTATGATCATTTAAGTAATATGAGTTTCACAATAAAATAACTAGAAGATTATTTTGTGAAATAGATATGAACAAAATTAAAACTATATGGATTGGTATATATTTAATTATTAATTAATTTAATACACTGGAATGAAATAAAACCAAACGACGTCTTTTTGCCATATGCATAGGAAATATAAAAATGCCAACAAAAACAAAATAATAATAGCCATCCCTGGCATTGTTATTTTGCATTATGATAAACATCATAATGAAAAAGTAATAAAACTATCATTTACGGTACCCATAAACCAGTAAATATGTTTTCATAGCTTGTCAAACTTAACAAATTATGGCGTAGTATTTAATTATAAGCAACGTCACTGACGTCAAAGAGCGATAGTAGCTTGTCGGTAAATGCGTAGATTCCTGCGTACCTGTTGGCTCTAAGTAGTCATTTTGGTATGTGTATATATTTCTTGTATAACATGAAATGTCACTCACACTTAAGGTAATATAGAAACGTGTGTGGGTGAAAGCCTAAATACACGTATGTACTAATTACATACACTTAACATATAAATTACGGATTTGTCATCTTGATTAGAGCTTTCCATAGCTTCACGAGCTATAAATTAGTATGCGCTTTTCGAATTTTTTTGTTTTATTTTTTATGTTCGAAACAAATTATTCTTCAAACCTAACAATGGCGTCATTTTCATGTACATGTAGTTGTTACTTGGGGCACCTTAGATGGGGCCCCAAGTACAGGTAAAGATACCTGTGAGTTTCTACCACAGCAGGCTCCCAACCATTTTGTGACAACTACATGTACATGTAAATGACGTCATGTGTAGACGCCGTATAATAAAGATGACGTCATATGGGGAAATAAACAATGTACAGCATGAATTTGCCACAGGTTCATGTCATATATTTTGAATAAAGATGATAAGCAAACATGATCTTTAGTATATTTTTGTGTTCCGTTTTTACGTCCTCGCGAAGGCTAAGGTCATGCAGCATATATGATGACCGTCTCCAAAGATGATAAGTGTTATCTCTCTCAAATGTCATAACCTGGACACGGTGACACAATACACGCATAGGTCCCAAGTATTAAGATAAAGGAACAGATCAATTATGGATAACTGATTATGCGTCATGCATTAGTCGCCAAATACAATCATACAGTGCAATAGTGCAGATCTATTTTCTCTCCAAACTTCTATTGTTAAGTAAACAAAACAACAGAGAAAGACTAATTATAAGACAGTAAACAAACACGGTAAACATTTTGACAAAAGTAAGCTGTTATCAGCTGCGAGATATGTTTAAAATATGAAATATAAAGTACCATTTTAGCAGTTGTAAATGTTCTTTATGAAAGACGACAATGTGAAAGAAGATGACAGAAACAAATAGATCCCTGCTTTAGAGTGTTCTTATAATGGCAATTATCATATTACAATATTTTAATTGATTCGAATGAAAGCATAATCTGTAATAATATATAATTTATAATGATACAATATACAGGTGGACTCATTTGGTATAAATTCCTCAGCACTTAATATGAATATTTGCCATTTTGAAATGCACATTATAAACCGATTGACAAGCTAATTGTTTCGTTTTTGCTAATCTAAGCAAAACATTATGCATTGTCGCGAGCAGTTGCTTGGGATATGAATTATGACAAAATTTAAGTAGCATTATATCATAAAAAGTGCATCCAATAAATCAAAATTACACAACACAAACCGGATTGTTCATATTTCTACGTATATAATCCTTATTATAGAAATTATCATAATATGTGTATGTGTCATGTCCATAAACAACAAATTCTAATTTTTGTGGATTATTAGCATTTCATGGAAAGTATTATTCTAAGAAAAAAACATACATCATTTAATATTGCTTAGATGATTTGAAAGCTTTATAATTTAAAAAGAAACGACGTAAGCTATATTTTAAACCTTATTGTATTCAAAGGACTATAGAAAAAAATATAGCTTTGTTTTCTTAGAAATGACAAAGAGTATGAAATTCATTATTTGACATGAAAAGCATTATTAAGAAAATTAGTTTTTTGACTAAACTAACAATACATTGACAGCACGTAATTAAAACGTCTTCAACACAAAACAATAAAGTTCGGTCATCCTCATAACATACAAACTTAAAAATCAGAACATTGTGTTTCAGGGAAAACAAGCTTTTATGAAAAGTTAATCTCACAAATGCTTAAAAAGGAAAATTACCGTTGTTTTTCAAATACCATTCACAAAAATATTTTTTTCGATGATTGGCGATTATCTTAATTGATTGTCAGGCCGTGTCAGGAAGTTAACAAAAGATATCTGGGTAGTGTAATTAATGATATTCACACATCCCCTGGCATCCCTTAATGAGATACGACAATTTGTTATAGACATGCGTCAGCCGAAGGTATATGTTTTGCTCACAAGACTGACCAAGATTAATTAACTACAGGTAAACGCCAAGGAAATCGTCACTTACCAACATGACTTCCCCTGTAGGAGGTGGTTTTGCTGCTCTCTGTGTTTTACAGTGTGTAAGTATGCCTATTGTTTATATTTTCCTATTGCTATATAATTCACCTTTCATATTGAATACAATAACATTATTTTATTGATTCCAAGAATGGAAATTGTCCCTAGTTACTCTCGGCTCCCAAAACCCTATGTTGGATCAAAAGTATCACACTCATGGCAAACGGACAGCTGAATGAAAACAAAGAGCTATATAGGTGGTGTTGCGCCTATATATTATTACGCTCATTTACCATATTGAACATCGTGCGACATGTTTTTGGTTCACAATATCAAAAGCATTAAAAAAGCTGGCTAAAGTAGTTTGCGTAAGACATAGTTACAACATAAATTGATTTAGACATGCTTTTTTCCTCAATGTAATGTATTTTTTTTATATATATTTTTTGATAACATATATTTTTTTAATAAACTTTTCACTGGAGATTTGTTAATTAAGACGTAAGACGTAGTTACAACATAAATTAATTTAGACATGCTTTTTTCCTCAATGTAATGTATTTTGTTTAATATTTTTTGATAGCATAGATTTTTTTAAATACATTTTTATCACTGGAGATTGGTTAATTCAAAGGGTTTATCCTAAGAGTACGCATTGACTAAGATTATCTTACGTATATCAATTATAAGAATATTCTTAATTCTAAAGAACGGTCTCTGCAACAGAAAATGAGTTTTCCTATACAACACAACAGGATATATATCAACTAAGTGAATTATTCAACATTTAATTCAATACACAAAGCGCTTATAAGTCAGTATAAGTTAAATTTATAGAGAAATGATATAACACTCAGCCTTTTAAATAATTGTATAGTTGAATGCATTATAATTGTTCGGAATGAAACGTCAAAAACCACTTGTGAGGTAAAATGGTGCTACTACATGCAACACAGTTGACATTGAAAACATTTTACCTCGCAGAAGCAAAAGCCTCGTTTGCGTTTAGCGTATTATAACACGTGTTGTACATAATTTCGTCTATGTGACCGAACCCGACGTAGAAGGACACTATACAGAATGGCAACGCCCTGCTAATGTTAATAGGTGGATAACCTATGTATAATGCATTACTTTATCTTCGCTAAGTGACAACACAATTAATTATATTTGTACCTTATATTAATGAAACCTTTGCGAAGAAAGTAATGTTTATACATGTACAATGCAATTAAAACGCAAGCTGCAATTATCACGGCATATAATTTAAATTATACCTTAGACTCAAGGTTCCATTCCGATGGTTTTAAAAGCTTAATATCTAGCGACAGTATTCGTTTGGTAGGAAAGTGACCCCGAGTCATGTACATGTCATAAGATGAATACATTGTGTATTTGCATACTTAATAATACTGAAATTAAGATATTTTGCTTTATGCATTAAGTAACCCCTGTTGTCTGAGAATTCTAGAGTTTTCGACAGTGTTTGAATCCCAGTGTGCTGAAAGTTCCTGTCCCAACTCTCGGATTGCTTAATCGTGAATATTATTTTGAGTTATTACAACAGGTGCCATCATAATTTACGGTCAGGGGTTTGAGATTAATGGAGGCTTAGAAAGGAAAATATAAAGATTATATAAGGCGTATGCCTACTGAAAGAGATTATCAGTGATCTACAAAACCGAGTCAGTACATTATTGTATAAAAATAATCGTTATCATATTGAGTCTAGGGGCATTTTCGAAAATTACGAGTTTTTTGCGTTTATGATGCTGATTTCATACATTTCTTACTAACGGTACAAATTTTGTAAATATATAGTAATGCACATGTTGATTATCAATAGGAAAATTATTTAACTGTATATCTAACTGCGCACATCTGTCTTCAGTAAAGAAAACACTTAATAAGTAAAGTGTTATATTTATGTATCCTTAGTAATACATTAATTTAGATTTATATAAATTTGTAGTACTGTTCACAGCAGTTTCTCGTAATACATTATTTAACGCTGGCATCCCTCCCAAAAAATGCTGATGAAATAACATCCAATTTGAACCTAAAAAAAATCAATATATCATAATGTACTAGCAATAATATAGAAAAAGTCAATTTGTAAACATATGTTTTCCCCTCTTATTACAGGTGCTTATGGTTGCGTGCGCATCTACAAGTGCAAGCACAACCTCAACCAGTACCACCACAACCACTACCACTACCACTACCACTCCGGCGCCTACAACTACTACTACGGTAAAACCGACTACTACACAAGGTATTGAATCACTACCACTCCATTCAATCAGTCGTGTTATGTTTGTTGAGGTTCTCAAACATGACAAACTCTGTTGGCAGCATGGCCTTTTCAAAGCATTTAGTCTTCCCTGTTTCGCTGAATTGTCGTCTGTTTTGCCCGTTCCCTGTCATCTTCTAGGGTATGATTTCTCTGTCACCCTATAGGGAATGACAAACAATACGAGGAAAGAAGTCACAATCAGCTTTAGAAGGGAGAGGTCAAATGCAAATCAAACATGACTACTGTCGGTTGAGTATTGTCTGAAATAAAAGGATGGAAGAAAAACAATCATCCCCTATCTTGATGTTGGAAAAGAGAAATGTCCAACCTTCAGGGTGATTAGGTGGTTGTCTAACTATCGGCAAAGACTCCTTTTAGACAATCATAGATTTATCCTCGAGTTAAATATTTGTCTGTCACACCCTGAAGGTAAGGGAAGATTATATAAATAATTTTGTCTCCGCACACTATTGATTAATATGATCTAAATTAAGTGCTATATTTCATTTTGATACAGGACTACTTGAAAAGATAGGCCATTTCAATGAAAAATGGATACTAGAAATGCAGAACACGTTGGCTAATAACCTCATTGCGTTTTGTGCATAACTTAGTTTTAAGACTTTTTTCCTTGACAACATCTCTATATACTTCTACTGCTATTGTAAGAGGTATTCTATTTTACGTTTTTAATTCATCATACAATACAGATGTATTTTAAAAGCCATCAGATTATCTCTTTCTTAAATTCAACATGGTTTCTTTTTTCGGTTGTTAAACGTATCAAAGTACGTTGTGACCTCTGTTTTACTCTGAAAAGTATCACTCACTCAACGGAACACATACGATTATGGCTAAACAAATATTTACATTTTTCATGTTGACTCGAGCTTGAAGGAAGATCACATGCCAATGGTCAATAGCCGCCTTCATTTAAGTTTTTTACTATTTTGTAATAAATAAAGATGTTTATTAAGATTATAGTGTAGAAAAAATACTTAAAATAAATAAATAAAAATAAATAAATCGATAAATAAATCAATAAATTAAAATAAATAAATAAATAAAAATAAATTAATTAATTAAAAAAAAAAATAAAAAAAAATAAAAAAAAATATGAAAATGAAATTTATTAATTAATTAAAACAAATCAATTAATTAAAACATATAAATCAATTAATTAAATAAATAAATAAATTAGTTAAAATAAATAAATCAATGAATGAAAATCAGTAAATGAATAAATAACAAATGATTAAACAAATAAATAAATTAATGAAAATAAATAAATAAATTATTACAAATACATAAACAATATAATGTGAATGTTGCTTCCGCTGTAAATAGCAAATATGACATGTTAGAAAAGATACTGTTATATATACTACATCATTCTGTACTATTTCCCTCTAGTCAGAAACTGTAGAGCACAATATGGTGTGCAGCTGTCCTTATCATAGTGTCAATGTTATTAGAGAGTAACATATCCCAAACCTAAGATAATTTTGTTATCGTGATTTCCTCTTTAGTTAATTTGAACTAGGCGTGTTGTACGAATGTCAATACCCAACAAATTATAATAATTATGCTAGAATGATTACGATTGAAACTCCTTTTGCAGGTATTTAATCAACAGATAATCATTATCTATAAAAAAATCCCATTACAGCTCCTACAATAATTCAAACAATAAATGCAAGCTTTATACATAGCTGATTTTATGTCGAGACACATAGACCCACCATTAGACTTTTGACAGGTATTGTAAATAGGTTTCTACGAAAATAGGCCTCTTATGGGGATCTCTTTCCCCTTCTTGGTGCATCTCTGGTGCTTTGGGGGTTTTAACAGCCACCTTTTATTATGCACCATATGATAGCTACAATCTGATTGGCTACAGGCCTCTTTCTACGTTTTTTAGAAAATTTTAAACGGCCCCGTTTTGTGGCAGCATCTTTTCAGAAATATTTCAAATTTGCCTTATTGAAAAAACTTACCCTTATATGACACCCTTAAAAATTGTTATGTTTTGTGTTTCATTTTACCGTGTTTTGGCGTAATGCTGTCGAATTACCACCTAAAGATGTAAATTGACAGTAAACATCATTTTTATAGTTTGTGTCATGATGTCATTAATAATAGATTGTCATCTTATGATGGCCTTATTCAATTCTATATTTTCGGTGAGTTTTATGTGGAGTAGGCGTAAATAATCTTTATGCTATGTTAACTGCCGTTTCAGCGCCTTATTTAGTGAAGGCTTTCCCCGACTTGCGCAGTAGAGCTCCAAAGAAAGATGACAGGATCGCAATCATTGGTGCCACAATACAAGGGCTACATCTAGCATCTGCTTTGATGGTAAGTATATATGATAAGGTAAACGTCACATAAATACATAGTGTTAGTGTAAATATTTTAACGATGTGGCGATCCAACACGTTTTTTATGTAACAATTATTTACTATGTTTGGTTTTTTGCTTGCTTTAATAAACAATTTTTAAATAGGTGCCGCTAATTTTGTTTTCTATTGTGATAATTGTTGTGGGATACAAATAATGATTATTTGCTAAATAAAAAAAAATCCTTATACAGCAATTCAAACATAATATAGTCATTATGTTGAAGTAATGACAACGTCACAAAACAAAATTGTTTATGATGGTTGGCGAACCGCATATATTTCTAGATGACGGTTGTCAATTTTAACACAGGATATGATAACGCTTCCGGAACACGTCGTATCGCTTGTTTTATTTATTTATATTGTAGAGAGTAAAGATGTAATTAATTTTGTGTTAATGTCTTTTCATTTCCGGTTGTTGCCTTTTCATGTTGACTTTAGGTCCGACTTCGGCGATGTGTGATTACACTGTAGGTTAATTATTTTACTTGATATACGACTTACATTTTGAACTAAATTAGAGGTTGCCTAATGCTCGCTAGGTGTTTAAATTGATAACTGCTACAGAAAAAGAGGTACGATATTTGCAGTATGTAATCAAGGTTTTTGTGTATTTAGTAGTTAAGCCAAAATCCAACATACATTTATTACGAATGCATAATTCCATTGTGACTGTAATGTGTCATTGAACATATTTGTTCTTGGCTTATATGTATATTTATTGGTACGCGATATGTTTGATGCTGTTTACATTTTTTATTCTTCTTTATTCCTACATGTAGAATACCTTTAACTAGTTTATTGCTAGGCAAATGCCGTTATGCGTTTGTATTTTTCAAATTGACAATCTGGAACACAATGACACTCGTTGGGTTTTGGTTACATGCTGGTAACATAGTTTTACTTTCACAAACACAGACTGCCTTATATGGTAATTCTATTGGTTACTTTTACGGAGGATGCAAGAGACCTTGATTAACATTTTGTTTTGTTACCTGGCTATGAGATGCCGTATTTATGTTTTTTGTTGTTTTTATCTTCATCAAGGATGCCGGTTTTCCTGATACAAATGTGTATGAGTCGAGTCACAGAATAGGCGGCGAGGGATTTTCGGTATACTTTAATGGGCAGACCTTTCTACTCGGGGAAACATATGTCTATGATGAAGAGGGGGTTGCGGCAAAATTGAACAAGCGGTTTGAGTCTACAACGCTCACGCCTGTACCCAACCCATCGATCTGGATAAGCAACACAAGTCAGTAGTTATGTCATATTTCCATGATTAATCTGTATTAAGAATTCTCAGTATTTTATTTTTCTATTATGATTATTCCTTGTACTGCAATACTCGGCGTGTAAACAAAAGTGGGATAATGGGCCATATTTGTCTGTTGATCATAGTTGAAAGACCCTAGGTCAGAAAGCTACAGAAACCTGATTCGAATAAATACACTTTGATAGATAAACATCGTTAGATTCTAATCTTTATGATAAAATGAGCTAAGACACTCTATAAACAAGACTTTGTCCTCACGATATTTCATTGCCCTCTTCTTTCACGCATTGCCGTTGCATAAAAGGAACATAAACCCTTTTCGTCCCTATGTTGATCAAATTGATTAATTTAGCATAATAATACAATAGTTGCTCTTATTAATGAGGTCTTCATAAAGATGCGTTCACCTCGAGATGTTGTCAACCGAATGTGTAATCAAAAACCATATTTTTAGGTCTTCAATTTTATGTTTGTCTTATTTACCAAAATATATTTTCCTAACAGTTGAGCTAATTGACTACAGCCATCCCTACTAATTGAAACAATATCCAAACAATTTGCTCATTGAAAATAACAAGCCGGCTACAAACTAGAAATAAAACCTTTAGCTGGTATTCACTACATTAACTTACTACGACCAAACATGCCATGACGATTCAAACCAGGTCCAAGGGCGACATTACAACCCATACAATGAATGGCTATAAACAGCGTTACTTACCGGTAATGGTCACTTCTTTTAGTGGCCCTAATTAAGATCTTATATACGTACATGTGTGAAAGATGTATTCTGCTGTCAACATAATGTTGTGTATTAATTGTCACTATGCATATCTGTACTCCGGTTTCCCGCCATATTAAGACGCTCTCGTCATATTAAGACGCTCTCGTCCTCCTATCCTGGCCGAAAAGAGTGATTATGAAAAGTTTAAAAAACAATCGTGTTTCATAATTGTTGTAAAATATTTAAATCTAATTGAATTATATTCGCGTGTCGACTGATTGTTGTGTACCGATTTTGACTCGAAATGTAGTTGACGATAAGTGTGAAGAAATCGGTAATTTGAGCTTCAAGTCATCAAAGTAAATATGAACAAGGAAGGTTTTTTTCACAGATAACTGTTTCCTTTTTTGTTTTAACATGATCCAAATGAATAATAAGAAAAACTACGTAAAAAGTACTATAGTTTCAAAAAGAAATACATGTTTGCCTCATTTGCGAGAAGACTCGCTCGAGAAAATTAATTTCAAATTAAACTTTTATCAATATTGAAATATTCTCAATCGTGAATTTTATGTTTATGGTTGATTTAGGCAAATGGCAAACTGTCAATATGACTCATTTCGTTTTTATTCGTCAAAATATGAATACTGATTGTACGTATTACATGGAAGTCTATATCGTGCAGAGCAATCCATATAATTGTTGCCAGTGTACGACCGTCTGGACTCAAAGGCACAGAAAAAAAAATGTTGAAGTATGTTAAGGAGATTAAGTTTTGTGGGTACAGTCCAACATAATATATAAACTTTATTTGTTTTACAACAATTATGAAACAAGTCATTCCAACTTATATTAATCACTCTTGGTCGCCCGGATGTTAGCGTGCGGGGATCTTATTGTGGATGGAAACCGGAGTACCCGGAGAAAACCAACATATTGTGCCGTTAGAATAGACATGTGGTTTGGGTTAGGTGATGGATGGATGGGGGTTAGGGATACGTTTCACATCAATTAATCATTTGGCTGTATGTTCACATGTATTTTACAATTCAATCTTTTACGGCTCTAAATCGGTAATAATTTAAATGATTGCACGTTTGCGTTTTTATAACAAGAACGAGTATTTTCTTTAATCTGGCAGATGAGATTAAACAATTTGAGTGTTTGTTTTCCTTTGTATTCTTATCACCGGATTGGGAGTCCCTTCTCATATTGTTTAATAAGTGATCGAGACGTAGACTTCGCTAGAAGCTTTTTACGACACTGATGCATTTTTTTTTCTAAAAATACTAACGTTAAAACTTATTTGTGTCAAGATTCAAATATCGTATATCAACGTTTATTTGTACCACTTTAAACAAAAAAATATTAATGATTTAAACTTTTATTGCAGCTAAGCTCTCGTTCATGGAATACCTTTTGAAGGTTGCGAAAGACGTCAGCCCAACTGCTAATCTAAATTCCGGTAATATTGTAAAACATTACCAAACACTTCTGGCCAAGTACATGGCAGTCGTCAAAAACAATTTTGGCGATTATAATGGTCACGTGATGCGCCGCCCACTCGACTCCGAACTTACGCGTTTGAAAAAGAGTTTCTTAAAGATATTGCAAGACAACAAAATTGAAGCACTGAAGTCAGTGTTTCAAATTATGCTGACCTCTATCGGTGCCGGTGACATTGCAGAACTTCCTGCTCTGTATGGATGTATGTTCATTAACCGAAGAATGGCTACAATACTGAGCAATAAGCTTGGTAGCGGTACACCAATAGCCAGTGTTTTCAAGAAGGGGATCCAGCATGTCATGGAAGAGGCTGCCAAAATGCTAAACGTTGACGTGAAGTTTGATCACGAAACGAACGAAATTGACAAAAGTTCAAAAGGTTACTTTAACCTCTACTACAAAAAGGAATATGTGAAAACCGATTCCAAAAAATCAAGATGTTCAAAGGGATACTTTAAACGTAAATTTGACCATATCTTCATAGCTATAGAACCATACGAGTTTAAATCGCTCATAACAGAACCAAATGCTGCATTGATGAACACGTTAGGTACCATGACATCTAAGTTCCAAACTTACAACCTGTTGAGGACAAATGTCACAACTGCGGATGAACGTCTACATGAACAGTTCGCATTTAATAACTATGGAGATTACAGCGTTCATTCCTGCCTGGATAATGTAAAACATATGGGGCCAAATGTCAATCCAAACGAGAAGTTCACCGTTTGCTTACAAGAGTCAGAATTAAGCAACCGTACACTACTGGCGGACGCAATGTATTCGCATATTACCGAAATGGACTACAGTCTCATGAATCCGAACTCCAATACTTCCGTTGAGGACACCCGAAAATCGTTCCAACGCTGGGAAGTTGAAAAGTTTGGTAAAGATGAAATGGCGTCCGGAAATCTGTGGGATCTGATGCACAAGCAAGGCGAAGACGGGCTGTGGATCATTAGTCGCGCTGCTAGCTTCCCATACGCGGATGTCACTTTTGATTATAATAATCGTTTACTGAAATCAATGGGTGTGATTTAAAAAGTAGACAAATATTCACACGAAGTAAAAACTGATAGTCGAACTTGAGAGACAGGTCGCGTTGTACGTTATACTAAAGCTATGCTCCTAGAGCCTGCTCGAGATTCAAATACAACATGGGGCTTTACGGCACGATCATATCGACAGACAATATACATGTCATCACAACATGAAAGTGATTTAAAGAACAAAAAACAAATACATAGTAACATTCTATCCTTCAGGTCGAAATAAACTGTAAATATTATACTTATACCTGCCATGATTAAGTATTGACCAGGAAAGCACACAATTAAAATTATTTCGAAGATCTCGATATTGTTTTTGTTATCTTTTGACAAGCAAAACAGTCGGAATGAGAACAGTGTAAACAAAATGCACCTTTGATCCCATTCAGATCGGAAGTCGGACACGCAAAGAGATGAACGGAGAAATATTCTCCTTAATACACCCATCTAGAAAAAATCTGAAAATAAACATTCCCCCAAGTATTCAGTTTTCCTTCTAAAGAAGATCTGACGATAAAAAATGCGACAGAAATAAACAAAATTCACAATGAATGTAATGATAATGGGCAGGGATAAAAAATTCAATTTTAATAAATTACGGATGCATAACAGCGAAACATAAAAGGTATACAAGCACTTAAATTCGAAAAAATGCTGTTCTGGAATCATGACATTTCTTATTTAGAATTCCATACTCGTTTTCTTTTTATTTAACTGCAATTTAATTCCTTAATGTTTAATGGTTCATATTCGTTCATTTTTCAAAAAGTCTTGCTTCAAGATTTTCCAACTGAAAAAGAAGTTATTTGAATATTTATATCCATGTGTTAAATACAAAATCTTAGATGGTGAATGTTGATTGCAAGAATAGTGCAAATCACGTAGATAATTTATTCGCAATTTCAAAAATTCGAGAAACTAAATTATGTGTGATACATGCCTTGAAGACCTGAGTTTTAGAACGTTTGACGATGTTTTAAGCCCGTTGATATGGTAGGCCGCGGTGGCCAAGTGGTAAGGGGTTCGAGATCTACGTGGGGCAGTCGCCAGGTACTGGCCGTAGGTCGGTGGTTTTCTCCGGCACTCCACCACCACCACCACCACCACCTGGCACGTCCTTAAATGACCCTAGCTGTTAGTTTAAACTGTATTTATTTCTGGCAATATACAATACAAACTATTTGTAATATATAATCAACAACGATTCGGAAACAACTACTAAGTACTTATACAATGTCCGTTTCGTTACGTTGGATATACGATACTGACAGCAGATATAGTAATCATTAAATCATATTGAAATAATTAAGTTCTAATGCATATACATAAAATAATTTCGTAGAATGGCAGAAATATAAATTAGCTGTTAATAGGACGTAAAACATAAATATTCCAAACCAAATATATGGTAGGCGCTGGTAAACAGGGTTTTTATTATTTCTAGGTTTTGTTTTATCTCGCGGGACAGCCTTTAGATAAAGTTATTTCTAGTTTATGTTTTATAAATAAATAGATAAAACTACTGTTAGAACAGTAGCAGAGACACTTACGGAGGTCGCCATCGTGTCCTTAATTGATAAAGTGGAATGAACTATGGTTATAACCTTTTTTTAAACTCACATATTCAAATATTTGCACGAAGAGGGAAGTAACAGCGACAGGGCAGACACTGAAAAATTGATGAACTTTTCGAGAATATCCGTTCCTTTATCAAGGCACGCAAAAAACCGATTGGTGTGTGAAAATACCACTATGTCCATATATAAGGTATCATATTTTTACGTGTTTTTTTATTCATATGTCAAAGCTATCAATACACTAGATATTCCTGATTAATTTGTTCTCACTTTGTATTCAAATAACAACAGAAACAAAATGTTATTAACATCTGTAGAATGAATTACTCCTCTTGGCAAGGTGGTCCACTGTCCTTTCCAGGGCGACCCAAAGACTCATTATACCAATTCCTCTGTATCCTCTTCGTTTTGATTCTAAATTTGATTATTTTTTCTTTTACTACAGCAATTCATTGCTCCTATATATCAAAGAGGAGTATAGTGGATTTTTTAGTCTTCATCTTCGGTCTTATTTGTTCCACGAAATGTGGTGATTTGTACAAGAGTTAAACAAATGATGCATAAGAAGTCAGTTCATGTTAAACAAATAAAAATGTTTTGCAATAACTTTCTTAAACAAATTCATGTCTCTATGAAGTAAAGATAAAAAAATAGAACAGGAGTTTACGCACAAAGTACTCATATAAATCTTTTTCAGTTTTATTTATACAAAAAACAGTATATGGGTGCAGTGCATGAACTAAGGTTTTATTAAAAGGCGCAGATCAATTAAAGCTTCAGAGAGTTACTATGTAGGCGTTGTCTCCCCTGAGTCATGCATTCGGCTAACCTCGGCTGATTCCGGTATCTTTCATCAATCTGCCGAGATGTGACGAGTGGGGATGCCCTGAGCAGTTTTACTAAGCTGAAGTTCCTAGTAAAAACATCATATTTCATTATTATTATTCATATAAACATGTTCATCGCTTGAACTAAATCGAATGCTGAGAACTAGTACATGTAAAACATAAGAAATAAACAAAGGTTTTTTCTCCATAAAAGCTGGGTTGCCCGGTGCTAAGCAAATGAAAAACTAAGAGATGGCCAAGATAAAAAAAATTGACATAAGATCAATATTAGATGCATTCTCGTACTTGACTATTGTAAAAAGATTGATTGCAAACAGCTGGTAATGATGTGTGTTAGAGTCAAGACACTACAATGGCAGGGGGATACTTACATACATTGCGGCCACCATTAAAATCTCAGAAGGTAAACTGTCTATATATTATCTGATGGCAGTGACTCCTTAAAATTAATATTTTATTATCACAGTTCAGGGTTTTTATCTGGAATGCTCATATAATCTTGCAACGAGCTTCGTTCACCTTTGATTTTATTCATCAGATATTGACAAAATACAATTGTACATACATTGTAGATGAAAAAAAAACCTCAACACATATATGTGACTTAAATAAATTTGTACAGATTTCAGTCATCGTGAAATTGGAAATGACATCGGTAGCATAACTATGACCGAATTTCAGTGAGAAACTATCCCTGGTAACGACCTGAAACTTTTGATAAAAAGTATGTTTTATTAAGATCTCTCTATATTTTGAGTGCCCTGAATACCACATCCAATCAAAATCAAGGAATTGCACGCGCCAAGTTAAATTTGTATTTTTTAACCACTGGCTTGCCTATTGCTATCACACGTTTCCTGAATCCAATAAAAGTTTGAAGTGTGGACGTACTTACTATATCTATAATTTATTTCGCCACGATGAATAAATCCAAAACGAAAGCCTTTTGAGAACTATAGTTCAATAATTTAATTTCTAATTCATATTAAAACGGCATCATTTTCCAAACTTCGTTCAAACTTACATTGATGTGACATTGGTATGCCCCCTTATGAATCAACGTGTCTTAATGTACTAAAATAACATTAAGCATATACGTGTGTATGCTTAATGCATCAATTGTCGAAGGTATAGTATACCCTTATTGGAGTAACTCCTGCTTTCAGGGAAGCATCCTCGATACCCAGGGGCTACGCTCACTTCCGCTCTCTGCACCGCTGGAATATGTCATAGCAAAATTGAAGGCTCAGTGTGCGCCACCTTGTTGATGAGACAAGAAGACTAGTTCGATCATTTGATGTACTTCAAAAGAATCTCGCGGTCACGTAACGGTAAAAAATGACAGGCTTTG
>JAUMHH010174189.1:0-15775 GCA_032359455.1 Chlamys rubida | reverse complement strand
ACAATACCAGAAACCGTGACAGACAATACCAGAAACCGTGACAGACAATACCAGAGAGTGTGACAGACAATACCAGAGACTGTGACAGACAATACCAGAGACTGTCACAGACAATACCAGAGACTGTGACAGACAATACCAGAGACTGTGACATACAATACCAGAGACTGTGACAGACAATACCAGAGACTGTGACATACAATACCAGGGACTATGACAGATAATACCAGAGAGTGTGACAGACAATACCAGAGAATGTGACATACAATACCAGAGAGTGTGACATACAATACCAGAGTCTGTGACAGATAATACCAGAGAGTGTGACAGACAATACCAGAGAGTGTGACAGACAATACCAGAGACTGTGACAGACAGTACCAGAGACTGTGACAGACAATTCCAGAGACTGTGACATACAATACCAGGGACTATGACATATAAAACTAGAGGCTGTGATACACAACGCCAGAGACTGTGACAGAGGAAACAAGAGACTGTGACAGACAATACCAGAGAGTGTGACAGACAATACCAGGGACTATGACAGATAAAACTAGAGACTGTGACAGACAATAGCAGGTACTGTGTCTGACAATACTAGACACTTTGACAGGCAATACCAAGGACTTTGGTAGACCAAACTAAGGACAACCATTGGCAATAGTACGTGCTGATCAGGGACAATATCAGATACTGGGGACAGACAATACCCGGGACAGGTGACTGTCGGCCGAGCTCCAGACGTCGATGACAATGAGTCATCGCCAGCTCCAGTTGTTGCATAACACGGCTCCGGAGCGATGGGAGATACACGGCACTAGCACGCCGAGGCCCCGGCGCTGGCAGAGCAGGTCTGGTTAGGGCTAGCGAGCTTAACACCAAGTTAACTAAAATTTATTACCTGCAGTGCTTTCTTTTCCATCCAAAATTTATTTGAAAAACAACCTGCATACGCGGTTTTGAATTAATCAATTTTATAGAAAAATAAATATATTTAATGATATCTCTAATGTCTTTTCGTAGGGGGAAGGGATATATTATGATATGGAGATATTTATTTCTGTACATTGTGAAGCCAGTACTGAGTTGGTTACCTTAGCCAGTGTTACTGCCAGACTTTGTGATAAAACGAAAGGGTTGGCACAATCAATACAATACACAGGCTTCGTGCAAAATAGTCCGGAGGTGCCAACATGCACTTGTCATTAACATTTGATTATGTGCTCACGCGTACACATCCACATATGTAACACACACACTCACGCACACACTTTCACACATATACAACATCACTTATACAAAGGTAATAATGTGCGATAAGACTTTCTAAACCCAAAATACAAAAAAAAAAAGATGTTTAATAATTCATTCTCATTCATGTTTTTCATAAACATCGCTGCGCGGTCAAGATTGAGATGGTTTAACACGCGTGCGTTGCCAATGCTATTAAAAATGTAGTGCATGCGTACGTTGCCACCAAGGGCGAATCGAAGCATATTATTATGACCCTGATCAAAACAAGCTTACTTTCAAGTCCTCAATTGTAACTACTGAAAAATATTTATTTTTTACGGGAAACTGCGTTTTAATCTGTAATAAATTGATATTACGCACGGAATATTATCGACAATATTTAAAAGTTATGTTTCCCCCGAGGGAACAATTGTACTGGCACATGCCTTCGTTCGATACAACTGCTGAGCTTGCAGGGTTTAGAAATGAACACGATTTGAAGGTTGCGGAGTATTGGCTTTTCTGATGGGCATCCAACCATTAGTCATTATACCGGTGGATATTGTAAACATAACATAATACCTTAGAGTAGTCTGATACATCCGATTACAGTATATTCCTCGCTTTAATTGTTCACGCCAATAGTATACAAGCACATGCATCACTTTGGTCATATTTCCTGTACGAACATTGCAATAGGCATGCTTCTTTATATTATGATCAAGCTAAATATGCTTTTATGTATGTAGTGCCGGTCGGTAGTTTGGTAAACACTCCGTTCTAAGTACTAGAACAAATATAAATGGAATCTTTGCCGATATTTTTGAGGATCATTAAATCATGACATCGTTGACTGGCTTGGAAGTAATGTATATTTGACTAGACTTGTGGGACGATTTTCCTCCCTAGTCCATACCGAGGAGGCAGTTCCCGGTATATTTCCACAAGTCACGCGAGGCTCCTTACTCTTACAATCGCCGTAGTAACTTTACTCTAACTGTTGTCGCGGTTGTTTTGCTCTCATTACTGTCGTAGTAACTTTACTCTAACTGCTGTCGCGGTTGTTTTGCTCTCATTACTGTCGTAGTAACTGCTGTCGTAGTAACTTTACTCTAACTGTTGTCGCGGTTGCTTTGCTATCATTACTGTCGTAGTAACTTTACTCTAACTGTTGTCACGGTTGCTTTACTCTCATTACTGTCGTAGTAACTTTACTCTAACTGTTGTCGCGGTTGTTTTGCTCTCATTACTGTCGTAGTAACTTTCTTCCGATCACTGTCACAGATATTCCCGTCTTACATCTGTAATAGTACATGTAATTTCCATCACAGTACTGTCGCAGTGACTTTCTTTGATATTAACCGTCTGGCTTTCTTGGTTGATGTCTGTAAACAACTCAATTGTACATAGAGTCTAAATTCCAGATAACCATCGGATATCCGGTAAAACGGGTACCGCTAAATTACGATCCGTAGGGTACATACTAAAATATATCTTCATTTGTTTGAAATCCCATTTCAGCTTCTTTTCCGAAATGAATTAGAAGAAAAAAGAGCATGAAGATATATGCAATAACATCTGCATAACATCAATATAGAGGCATTTAGAAGTCCAGATTAATTGATGCGGAATAACAGGTCCAGATTTAGGATCCGGATTGTGTGATAGATGACTGCGTGTTGTTATAGGTGTAATGGATGATTTCTTTCTGCTGTAGGTGTGATGAAGGACTACCTGCGAGAACTTCCGGAACCTCTCTTCACCAATGCGCTGTACCAAATGTTGCTCGACGCCCTGAGTGTACGGTTGCCTAGCGACCCGGATGGAAGCGCCAAACTCATGCTTAGTATACTGGAGTGCCTTCCAAAAGCCAATCAGGTATATGTAATGTTAAATCATTACCCACTCCCTGCGCTGTTCTGCACGAGTTTATCTCCCCGTTGGGGTGACAAGCAGGGCCCGTATTCATGAAACCGTTCTAATGCTTACGCATGTATTTTGTACTTGTACCAATTTTCATAGAATTTGCTAAAATCACGGTAAAAAATCCAGCCTACACATTTTAAAACTGTATTCGGCTTTAAGTCTCACCAGAATTCTTATAAATCATTGACAAAATGAGATGTTTTATTAATTTATCACCTGAATAAGAAATTGGGCTTGGGTACAGAATCTGAGTTTGAATATCAGTTTCACGAAAAATGGTCCTGCTCTTTCTTAGCTTAAACGGGAAACACACCTGTAAAAGGTTGGAAGAAATTCTGTAAATGGTGGGATAAAAGCTGATATTTTTCGGCTGCAATGGAGGATACGCCAGTGAAGGGTGGGAGGAACCGTCGTCAGATGACATTAACTCAATATTTGTTGCGAAGGGGTTCAATTCATATAAAGTAATCATATGTTGTTAATTTATATGCATTTGTCTCTTTGAATGTCACGTAAAAGCCGTGAGAGGTTGCTTTAAAATCAATGAAAATATCATTTCATTGAAACAATTGTTGAAACTAAATATGGTGGATAATAAAGGGAGATAACTGTAACTATATAAATAGAAATGTATAGAAGAATTACACCGTTATCGACGTCATACCATTAGTCTACGACTACACTAAAATATTTTATTCCAAGATTATATCGGAATTAATTGTTAAATGAGCATCATATATCACGTCAACAGATTCCTTGAATTCATTTACATTTCAAGGACGGAAATATGACGTCTAAAACAGGAATTGTTTCAGGGTTCCCGTCCCATTGCAGGCAGAATATTTACTGAACTCCACTGTAGTTCCTCGTACATACAATGACCTCGCCCTGCCTTTTGGCTATTACTGTAGCAGGAGTCAACCAAGAGACTACCATTTGTTGAAGTCACTGATTCTCATTCCAGTCTCTTTATGTTGTAATTTTAATCTCAGAACAATGTTTTTCATTGTTTTTTGTTTGTTTATTTTTTTGTTTATATTTATTCATTTAAGTTCCGCAATGTATGGGCTTCTTTCCAGAGATTATACGAGGTGTTTTTCAGTTGTTGTTGTCATTAAATATGTTTTTCAATTTTACAGTTACTAATTAATTTGTGGCAGGGGTACAGGAATCGTTAAGGCAAAGCAACAAAGTGGCAAGACCACATCTGTTATAAACTTTCTATTACTTTATCTGTAGATGCGTACTTTGTTGACGTATACCTTCTATTTTACCTCGTGAGGACTACAGTTAACAACAAAGTAATCGGAAATAATCTCCCCTTATTTCCACAGGAAACCATGGCTGCTGTGCTAAACCATCTGAAAAAGGTTGCATCAAAGTCTGAAAAAAACAAGATGGCGATAGAGTGCTTGGCGAGTTGTTTTGGCCCAGTCCTTCTCTGCCCATCCCCAGCGTCCTCCGCGGAAACTCTGGACTTCAAAAAACACATAGAGGTTCTGAAGTACCTCCTCGATATATGGCCCGAGAATTACGGTACGTCGTAAACAAGTCGTTCTGACTTGCTGTAAGTCGTGTTGATATGTCGAAAAATAAATATAAAGTAAACTATGATAGAATTTTTGATCAACATAAAATGGCACACTGGACCAATTCATTGAAAAATAATCAAAAGTGACATTAAAATTTAAATAAAACGATGAAAAAAGGAAAGAAAATCTAAAAGTTAAAGTCGCCTCTAACAGCCAGCAATGGATGCAGTTTGAGGAGGGCATCATGGCTATACTTCTCCGGATATTTTTAAATGCAATCGGACTGGTATGTCGTAACTAGATTGGGTATGTATTTAATCAATAACTGATGTTGCTACATATCTTCATCTGTTCTTTGCTTCACGGTGTACCATTGAAGTATATTAGAACATGTTCACTATGATCTTATACAAGGCTATATTTAACATAAATTACCAATTGTATTTTAATGAGCCAAAATACATCGTTTTCTCTTTACACTTAATGACAAGCGTCGCACACTTCTTAATACTGGGCGTTGTCTATCTTTTCAACAGAGATGGTCAAGCTGGACAACGGTGCTGACAACCAAACACCCACACCGGAAGAACCGAAAGCAGAATCAAAACCTCAGTCAGAAAAATCCGGTCCGGCCTAAGAAAGGTCAAAGGTGAAGCAATCACCAACTAATGAAATCCAGATTAGCATAGGTCAAAGGTCAATAGTTCAAGAACAACGCAACAATCCGGCATTGCATAGATCAGTCTAAACTTAATCAGCAATCTAGGGAAGGACGAATATACGACAACTTTCATAATTGGACCGAAATTTTAATCATACGATTACACACAAAGTTGAGCAATAGCTATATTGGTCAATATCATCGCTTTTTGAAAAGTCAGCAATCATTTACTCAAATCGTTCAATAGAGGTGAAATAGGGTAAATCCATCTTGTCTGTCTGAAATCTGATGTGATATAGTCTCACAACAGTCCAACTCTATAAGCCACGTGCAACTAAAATGTTAAAGTTTAAAGATACAGACAATACCCGTCAAACACCAATTTAGAGTAGAGTGAGATGAATGTCCCAGAAGTATTTCCGAGAGCCGAAGAAAGCGTGTGACTTCTATGTCCAGATTTTTCCAATCAACGTCCAGACAACCAGATGTCTACGTCGATGACCAACACATTTCCCTTGTGTGTTCCTGTGTCCAAAGGACGTTTTAACTAGCTACGTATACATGTACCTTACTAGTGCAGAGATGTCATCAAAGTCATAATAGTATATAGCTAGCCATAAATGTGGACGCTTCTTGTGTCTTCAGAGACGAACTCGTCTTTAAACAGCGCACGCGCACCAAAACGTCAAATCCGGTTTCCAAAATATCGCGGGTAGCGAGACTTTAAAGTGTATACTGGCCATCTTGCCAACCCAATCACTGAAGAGATTGTGATGTATGTGTAAGAGGTTTTTGGGATGAGGGAGAGTTGAATGCGTGTTGTTTAACTGTTCGTGTAAACAAAAATATTAAATCCGTTTTACGTCTTTTTGAAACAAATCACACCTGTACATAAATTAGCAATATTTTTACCAAAGAGATCCCTTATACAGTATATTACGTATACAGACTCCCTGCTATATATACAGTACATGGTTAAGAGCGGTTACGTTTTTATATCTAAGTACATACTATTTACTGTACCTTACTTGGTTTTTGCGGGGTATTCATTTTCACGAATTTTATTCCACATTATTTATCGTGTGAATGTGATTCACTTATGATTGACGAGAGGCTCATTAAACATTCCGAATTAAAACCCTCCTCAGTAATATTTACTGAATAGTACGGCGAATATAAGAATTCGCGTGATTTAATTGATTTTCAGTATCGATTAGTTGATTTTATAATTCCCTGTTAGTAACGCTCTCTAGAGTGTGTGATATACCTGTCTCTAATGAATACTAAGAACATGGTTGTGTCTGCTTCGGAAATCAATTTCATCCTATTTATATACATTTAAAATCGTGTCTATAGATTTGCGTTGCTATATATAGCCTGTTGTCTATTCCCACTCTTGTTTTTGGCGGGAAATGTTGGCGTGGCTTTTCCGTCCTCGATCAAATATTACCAATGCAAATCTTGGTTTAGTTCTGAAAAGTCTGGTTCGTTTAGATGTTGCCTTATTATGTGTTTTTCTTTTGATTTTTAATAATTATTTAACAAAAATTCTATACTATTATTGTTTTGTTTTTAATTATATATAATATCAATATTTGATCTGCCTAACTAAATTAATTTCAAAATGGGTTTATTTTCAATTTTGATTACAAGTTGTTGTAATGAGATATTAAAAAACTTGTTAAGCGTGTACTATTGAAAAGGTTTGCCATTGCAATTCATTTGCACACTGTTTCAATATCTTAATATGTTAAAGGTAAAAGTGACTGGCTATTCTTATTGTGTGTATATTTTTGACATTTCTCTGTGATTTAATGAAAACCTCGTTAATTAATTTTGTGACTTATGGACAACATAGCCAACAAAATATTTGTTAAAAATATTTCCTCTTTTGCAGTTCCCACTTGATTTCCCTGATATAGATATTAAATTTACTGAAAGACATTTTAAAATTATTGAAGAAAAACACTATGTTTTTCAATTGTAGAAAAATATAAAATCAAGGTTATTTCATACAAAGGAAGGGAGATAATCTCTACAAAATATCTAGTTTAGTATATGTTGATGGAAAAAAAGTTATTTACATTTGTTCCTGTATTCTATCTATGTGACGTTGTTATATTTGTTCCTCAAATATACTGTTAAATATGGTAGATTTATGAAATTATAGACAAAAAAAATAATATTCAAGATTTATATAAACGTCTTGTAAATGATTTCACTTGAGTAAACTCAGGAGCTGATTTTTTTCCCTTATTTTTCTTCAAATTGCTCATTGTTATGAAGATATTTAAGAACGTTAGAAAATCCTCAAATTTATCAAAAAACGAAATTTCACTCTCGTTTATAATTTGGTAGAGGATACTATAGAAGTGATATTCGTTACACGAAGTATTATTATAACATCGGAATTAACCTCTTAGGCCGGACGCAGGTTCCGGATTAAATAAGCTCAGAAAAAATTAAACTGTCAGTATCTCTTAAACTTCAGTATATTTTTATTGTCATCGATTGGACAGTATCGGGTCTTTATCTATACATTTCTGTGTTTGGAAAAGGTGTTCGGGAGCTAATTCTTCAGGATTCAATTGATAATTATGAAAGCACTATATACGTAGTTATACAACTGAATATTGTTATAAAAAACTATATATCAAATTGAATATTGCTATATAAACACTATACTAAACACTATTAATTCAATTGATTATTGTACGGTATTAAATGTACTCGATATAAAAATGCAAATTGTTAAAAAATATAAAACTTCATTTCACAAAAGTTATACTGAAAATTTGTTCAGATTTTGGAAAGAATTTTAAATCAAATATTTAAAACGTTAATATAAAAAAGTTTATACATGTAGGTACGTTTTGTCAGATAATATTATATTAACCTGCCAAAGTATTTGATATTTTTGTTTTATAACTTTTATTTATTTTTAAAGTCATTCTATCTTGTAATGATGTTTTGTTTGAACAGCTGTGGTGATATTGTGATATTGGTAGATACGCTAGCTATTTCATTCCTTTGCCAATGTATCACTTCTTAACCTGCTAATAGTTTTTGATAGTCACTGTTCATAAGTTTATTCAATTTTATATTTTCATTAATCCTTCCTATCTGGTTATGATTCAATGAAATGCACAATTTGTACCTGTTTTTGGTAAAACCATTCTTGATATATAATAACTAACATCGTTCGTTGAGTACAAGTACAAAAATGAAAAGAATATCTCTAACAAATAAAGAAATGACCGGTTAAATTCAATGCCTTTCCATGTAGTTGGCCAGTAATATCTGTTTACCGTCGTGTTTTTCCGGTATGTGTCGGGAATTTTGGCTTTGGTTTCCGTATATTCCCGAAACATGTACGACAGATAAAATTATTTCTGTTTGTAGCAAATGTTTTGTATGTAATTTGATTTTGTTTCTATGATAAAAAAAGGGCCATTTACTTAATGCCTTACTGTGAAAATCAGGTACATCGACTTACGAAACCTAAGGAAAATGCTCGGAAAACCTCGGTCGATTCGGTCGAGGTGTTCCGAGAAAATCCTGAACGTTTTGATTCCATGCCCGCAAGGGCGGCTATTGATGTTAAAAACCTATAGTATATCTACAATGTTTACCGTTCATTTGTTATTTAGTTGGTGTAGTAACAAAGAAAAATCAAAGTTTATGTATGTACAAAGAAATTGTTATATATAAGTCAATCCAGATGTTTACAATGGAGTATTTACATACACAGCAATTTGATATCGTAGCTTGGCATTTTCTCGGACTTTATTATCGTGTCGTAACCATGCACATTCTATATACATATCATTCCGAATGGACACATCCTGTTGCTATGAATCCATTCAGAACACCTCGAGAAATTCCATGACGTAGCCTAGTCGTTTCTTGTAGCAGAACAAATACTTTGCCGATTTGTTTTTCTGATTGGAAGCATGTTGAAAAAAGTACTACTCTATTGAAGGAATTCTGCGTGAGCTAGATTATGTATAAAATCCTTTAAAAAATGATAAGTTGTAAAATTCCTCAGCTACAAAAGATGTTCCGAATGATACTTTCTATGGTGATTACATGTTCATATACATTTCATGCAATCTCGTCACATTGATGGAACTTCCGTTCCGGACGTTCATTTTCGGAAAGTAAGTTATAAATATTGGTAACATATTACGCTAGTCAGTAAACATCGGGTATATTTGTATCTATAATTTCTTCTCCATTCAATGGAATTTACATAAAAATCAAATTACATGTATCTCAAACTTATTGTCAACGTATTTGAAAATCCGCTAAACTACTACATTGTATCGTTTCAATTTTTTTCCATTCGAAATTATGATCAACAGCTAAATAATAAATTCTCTGTGTCAAACCTTGCTTTGTCGAAATACACGTCTTTACGACAATTTACTTTTTAATTTGGGAATAAAAGAAAATTCTAGTAATGTTGGAGCGTCCATTTAAGGGGAAGTTCGGAATTAAGAGATTTCTTTTTACTTATAAAATATACAATAAGAAATATAGGCGCGAAGTAAATGAGATTTCCGTATATTTGCGGAGGTCCGGTAAACAAAATTTCAATGTTCAACTGTAATAGCACATCAAATAACACAATAGAAAGTAGCACACAAACGAATGATTCAACAGGAAGTTATCGGACGTGGATACCGACAATGCTCACGTGGAAAGGCTGTCATTAATATCCATATACACGAACTCTAAAACTTACTGTTATCAAAACATTAAATTATTAATACTTAAATATCTTTCCCTCAACACAATGTTATAAAAATACAATCTGATTTTCTACAATATGATTTTATGTACTGTCAAAATATGACATATTTTTATTCATAAAAATAATCCCATTCTCATCAAGACTCTTAATCAAGTTAAGTTTGAACTTTTGCATGCGGGATTGATCTTTTGAAGTGCATGTTTCATTATAAAAGAATGTACAAATGTCTGTCATCCACCATCGTCCATTGATACAACAGAAGACATCTTTTCCCAATAACACTCCATTCACACTGTAGCAGTACCCCCTCAGTTCCGGAAGTGACGTACTCCCCTCGACGTCTACCTATCGGGTCTGGAAGTGACATATAACAACTCTGTCGGCCAGTGACGTTTGCATGTACGATTCACAGAATCTCTGAATTAATCGGTTGAATTTGATGACCTGATTTAATGTAAATATTGTCTATTGTAATTAACTACGGTTTGGTTTAGATAGATTTATATCGATAAGTTGAATAAATAAAGGAGAATTAATATTTTTGTCAAAATATGCGTGTTTTGTTTTCATTTAACAATAAAAACAACACAATATACAACATTTGATATAGCGCCCTATCTAGCTAGAATAAACCACTCTTAAGCGCTTTACAGTTCATAAATATAAAATGTAAACAATCAATACAATACAATTAGCATATATACATTAATCAATACAATTTTGAGGAATTTGCAAGAGCTGCCTTATCAGGCGCTAACTACTAGTCCTATGCCACCTGGCTAATATCTCACTATGTGTGTATGCCTGCGTGTGTGCTGGAGATGTGTTGTGATATACATATTTTAGAGAGGAATTTATTGAAGCACCAAAATCGTTTTCCTTCTCTTTGACATTGTGTGCATGTCATAACTATGTTTGCTATGGAGTGAAATACTGTTTAGACTAAATAATTTTTGAATCTGGTGGTATTAAATTGTTGCTAATTTTGTATTTATTATAGCAGTTAAAATCTAATTCGTTAATATAAACGAATGCAGAGATCGCTATAGAAGGGAAGTAACTCTGTTGGTATTACAGATTTATTAGAAAAGGTCCGCAAAACAAGGACATGTCGCTATTGTGTTCTAGTTCTAGTTCTACCATATAGTGACCATATAGTGTTCGATAGTGAATCAGACAGACTCATCCAATATTAACGTTTTCCTATCGGAAGCAGATAAGACTTTGAGTAATCCTACATTCACACTGTAAGATTATACAATACAGGTATTACAAACCACAAACTACTAGGTAATTGTTTATATGCTACATATGTACATACTGACTAAGGTAACCACACAAACGGACGCTGGCTACGTCCGGTACGACAACAGCGTATACTCCACAAACCTAGATTACATACTTATCCTCGTTCTTGTATACATTTTGAATGAATTCCTGTTCTAATTACTGCAATCTTTTAAGGATTGGCTGTTCCTTCTGTCCAGTTCCTTAATTAATTGACTATTGTTGAGAAGGCATAACTTACATCAGCGGCAAATATAACAAAAATAGTTCATACTGCACAGGAATACCATACTTCATAAAATTCCGGAAATGTTTGACCTAGCCCCGTTACCGGCTTTATTTGTACATTGTTTTACGACAATCCCATTGTCTTCTGATATCTCCATATTTGTTAATGAGGGCGAAGAATTTTCATTCTACTAAGTATGTAAACGCGCAAACACTTAACACTTGTACCGGTAGTTTGCGGTAGGTCGGCGAGAAAATTAACATTATTTACATCGTATCACACTGCCGATCCTAGTTAAAGGGACGTCCGGCTGAGAGAAAAAAAATATATCCTAATAATCTTGTCGATAAATTAAAAATAATAGTTACATTTTAACAACGAAATACTTCCATAAATATATAAACCTTCTTTATTTTACAACAATTGTGAAACAAGTTTTCTAACTTATATTAATCACTCTTGTTGGCCCGGATGTTAGAACGAATGGGGTCTTGATGTTAGAAGGAAACTGGAGTTCCCGGATAAAACCCATATGGTCGGGCAAGTGACCCAATACTTTTTTTCACGTCCGATCGGGGAATCGAACCCCTGCCGATGTGGTGAAAGACAAGTGCGCTATCCACTGTGCCACCGTGCCACCCGACCACAATTTAATATAATTCCATAAAAATACCAAGGATGTGTTTCTATTTATCGTTTATACTGTAACTCTATCAATGAGAAAGAAGACCATGTGGATAATGATCAGACACACTCATCCGATATATATTTGGTAATTTACGTTTTCCTATAGGAAGCAGATACGAATTTGTATACCAACAAAAGTCATACAAACCGCACACTACTAGGTACTTGCTGTTAAAGGATATGCATCACTAATCGCTGATAAGTGGGGAAATCTTCTTTCAATGATAGAAAAAAACGTCAAGCTAGTAAAATCCAGACTTAAAAAAAAGAAAATATGAACATTTCTTATATAATTACGCATATTGTACAAAAACAAATACTTATTACGCGATGAACGTTCCATCCGTTCATAAAACAAAAAGAAAAATAGGCAAGTGTATCTATTTTGCCGATCCAGAACACAGGAGCCAAACCGTTTCGCCCATTGGCTGGATTGGCTGATGAAATGGCAAAGTGATGTATATTTTTACCTTGATGATGTCCTGCAGAATCTAGAGAAGGTACATTACTTCAGTGGATTTTCATTCTTTTTGCATCGATTTAATATTTTTTTTAATTATGTGTTTCTCTGCTTCGTATTTTAATGACTATTTCAGCGTCCTTGTTCGGTGGTAACAGGTATACTTCCCTCCCAGCTTTGACATCGACCATGACGAGTTCCGCATGTGAAGAAAGAAAATGCCTGCCTCTATTTAGAGGGTATATTTTTGCTTTGGCCTCCTCTTAGATATGATTCTGGTCTTATCGTATGTCTGGAGTTCTGAGAATATCCCGTGTTATGTATTGAAGCTGTGGTATATTGACATGGAGCTCGCGCCGTGGCTCGGCGTTGACGTCTGTCTTAAAGTTTGTTTTTTGTTTAAACGACTTATTTGACCAGTACGCATGTTGCTGTCGATTGGTTTCAGTTTTAGTCTTGGTTTTATTTTGTTTAGCGTCTTATTACAAGCTTTTAAGGACTTGCCTCCATGTGTGTAATGCATGCGTGCATGTGGGTATGTGCACTGGAGTCGGTATGTTGGTGTATTTGCCTCCTTCGATAGCGCGGATCTGATGCGAAGGCATCCAACATTGTATTCCTCCTGGTCACATTATACTGACAATTGGTTGACCAGTTGTTACGAATACCCGACACGCTGAACGTTTAGCAGTTAGTAACAGCAGCCATCTTTAAGGACTTTGGTATATCCCGGCCTGAGGACAGAACGTTCAACACAAAGGTCAGAAGAGAGGTACACGTATTGCAAAGAAGATCGCTAGGAAGCTTAAACGTTTTGAGGAATGAGATACAAAACATAAGATCCCAAATGATTGAATGGGGGCAACACATCTATTTTGATCTCTTTTGTGTCCCCAAGTGATGAACACAAAAATAAATCCTCAATTCTGCAGGGGCTGTTCCAATATTAGTTGCCTCTCACAATAAATTCTTTATCTATTTGATATTTTCATGGTTTGAATTTTATATTTTTGTACAGTCATTTCCTGATCCCCAAGATGAAGGGGTGTGTTATTGTTGATGTTTATCAAGTTTTTGAAGTGGATGTTCCTACAAATAGGTAAATAATGTTTAGAGTTAGGATAATGAGCCTGTATATTATATAGTGTAAGCTTGGCTGCTTTCAAATTTGTTGAAGGTCATAGATGTGATGTAGTTCCAAACAGTATTGAATAACGACGGTGAGCGATACAGGCCCTCAGAGCCTTTTGTTTGTTTGTTTCATACTTCGCTGTATCCATAAAAGTCACGAACATGCACACCACAATTTCATGCTATATAATAACATAAAACAGAGTAGCAATGCAGTATTGTACGTGGATTAGCATACACATAGATAAAGTCAGCCTAGCGGTTGTCAACATGAAGGTGAGGACAATGTCGTGTCAACACGTCCATCATTTGTCATATTTGCAAATGCAAGCTTCACGTGGCACGTGCAATACTGCACTTATGCTTTTAGAGTTCTTCTATCGGCTGTGACAAATCGTCCTCTATCTGATATATCCCTAGTAAGGCTTTACGAAAAAAGATACATGTTGCTTCTTCAAGAAGTTGTTATTTGAAATGATATACAAATTGTATGTAGATGTGTTGTGTAAACCGTATGTCAAATGCTACATTATCATAGTGTCCCTCTCCTAGAAGGCTGATGTGGTTACTTTGTAATCTCCAAAGGACAGGTGTCAGCCTAGTGATTGGTCAGTTTTTTTATGTATGAAACCAATCGAATTGCTTCCCACGAGTCCTCGACTTTGTCATAACATATTCCAAAGGAGCAGAGAAGACACACAGGCCGAAAATGGAACAGTTGAATTTTAAAGATGAACATAAGAAACATAAGAAACATAAACACTAAAGCAAAATCTATCAGGGTTCCGGAACTGTATTGTTTTCAAATTCTAAAGAATAATAACTACATTTCAAACTGCTAACTATGCACATTATAGGTAGCACCATACACCAACGCACTCGTCAAAATCTTCCTGCCAAATCACAGTTTTACCACATAAAACTGTATGTTTCATTAAAGTTTAGAGGAAATAAAAAAATAAAAAAAATAAAAAAAAAATCATAAAAAAACTGTTGATCGTTACATTTTATCGACATCCTCATCCGCGAGGGTTACCTTGCTACATAAGCACATTAGCGGTTATAGTTGCAACAACAAGTCCGCTGGGTAATACCAATGATGGCGGTGAATTATTAAATGATATATCCTTGTTTGCACATATCGACATTAACAACATACATTGTATGTATGCATCACGATAGGTTGACAGAATTGTAGTTTCTGAGCAAAACATTTTACTTGGTACATGTATATGCATACTGGTATTTCACTGCACATATTTTCACATATCCCGTATCTAGAATGAGGCGACTAATGTGACTAATGTAGAGTCAGATTATTCTTCCATGTCCTTTTTTTAATATACAGTGAGACGTGAAAGAAAACCAGGTGTATTTGCTGCCTCCATTACCCACCTTTACTTTAGAAGTATTTCTACAACCGTTGTACGTCCTTATTGAATTCATCATTTAGTGGCCAGCATCACCATTTCTGTACTGACGCGCAGTTAAAGATGGAAAATGATATTTTGTTTGTGAGCCGCTCAAAGCGTATTAGATAAACAGGTTGTTACTGTCTAGCAGTGTAACATGCTTTTTATATCAGAGCATAGGACAAAAGTTTGTATGGACCCGTTTCAAAACTTAAGTACCACAGTCTGCTTATGTAGTTCTCCTGTTGAGGATTGTGTCACTTCTTCTTCCATTGTACTCTGTATACTAATCAAAGGCACATTCTCCTGAACTCCATTTCTGCTCTTAATGACATTATTCCATTAAATACTCAGACTTTTCTTTATGGATGTCGAAGACTCGATATCATTATGAATATAAGTATTTTGGAGATGGTTCAGAGATTCATTAAAGATACTAGACGCTTTTACTAGATCAC
>JAUMHH010174178.1:0-15777 GCA_032359455.1 Chlamys rubida | reverse complement strand
ACGTTATGGGCTGATAACATAATTTTTTAAGCCAATGAAAATGCTTGTTACAAACAAGATTAAATTATTAAACAATAAATACAATGTTTTCTGTTAATGTCATGTTCCGCTTAATATAATCTTTTCCTCTGGTATATGAGAAGGGATATTAAGCGGAACTTACTGTATATCGATGCACACACGTACATTTCGTTACCGTTGAATGTTTGTTCATGTCCATCGTTGGTCACCAGAAATCAGGTCAATCGTGTGTTAAACCTAGTTTTAAACTGTCAGAATTCGTACCAGACAGAATATAATAGTACAAAACATAAGGTTATATTCTAAGTTATGTGTCAAACTACTTACCCAGTTAATCTAACAGAAATAAGGAGTTAACACGCTGTGTTGCTGCCATATATAAATACTAAATCATTTTTTGTCAAATTACGAAATCTACTAAATTGTGTTTTCAAAGATCCCACACTTTGTTTTCTAATGAAGAAATGTAGTCGTAAGAAGGCTCTTAAATCAGTGGTATTTGAAGTCAAAGAATGAACAATTAGCTTAAGTATCCAACTTTCTTTTGCCGTATGTAATTATGTTACACGTAGAATGGATCAGTAACACTTTCAGGAACCCTCCTATTTTATCCACAGTTCACACGTTACACCGTGTTTGAAGAGGTGTTCATAAGGAACGCTTTCAGACTTAGGTGCTGTCCGTGTTTCCTTTGTCGTGTTTGAGAGCGCTGATTGGTGTTCCGTGTTGTGCGGTTCTCCCTGTGTCGGTGTAGCTCTGACCGCCTAATGACAGTCTCTATAGCAAAGAGAGTCTGACGCGAGTCTACCCGCAGCCGTTTGATGCGCTAATAACTGTATGCCTTAGTTCCGCGGTTACGACTTATACTAATGTAAATCACCGCTGTTTCTGTCTCTCAGGCGGTCAGGGCGGAAACTTCTATTGACGGCAACGCGCTTGAGTTTGAAGTAGAGTGCAAAATTGACTGTGTCTTAAATTTTTATCTTCCGTAACTGTGAACATTTTTATTCTAAAATGATTCGATGTCTCAGTGGCTTAGACGTACTAAGCGTAGTGGATGTGGATTTTTTTTACTTTTTGTGTGACAAGACGGAAGCTTAACGTAATGATGTAAGCGTAAATAGTGTTGCCATGCACAGGATTCATATGCACATTGGTGAACTGCACGTGTGGTAGCCTAGTAGGCGGAAGAGGCGATGGATCTGACCAATAGCGTCCCAGTGGCCACGGCTTTTTATTTCTTAAAGCAATTATTAAATGTGTCGACTCAGATGCGCATGTTTAACTACGCTGCGCTTTGACGCGAGGGATATGGAGGGACAATAACAAAAACGATGTGAATGCAAACAAACCCATGTGCGTGCTGTTATGACGGATATGCTTATACACGCGCATCAATAGGAAAACGAATATTTTACAAAACATAACACTGTGCTATCATCATAATCCACCTAGTGCCTAAATGGTATAGATACATGTGCGGTAAATACTGTGCGTAGAATCCGTGTTAGTTGGAAAGCATGGGTAACGTACCTGGTCATTGTTTGGGGCGGAACCGTAACCGACTAAGCTCCTATCTCACACCAGCCGAAAAGATCCTCCTCCAAACCACGCTCGAGCTCATCAAAGATGACCTTCACGATCTTGGCGTAATCGTCTTTGTAAGGTAAGTACAAAACACGCTAACATAACGCAAGGGGACGAGGGAACAGTTTTTAACATTTAGGTATTCCGAACGACGGTATGGCGTTCAGAATACAGTTTTGACGTAATAACGGACCCAACCCTTCCCCTAACCCCAACTTTCAATACAAATTCAATATAATGAAATATTGACTTCATTATTTTCGGTAGAAGTAATTTAGAATCTTGAAACGATGTCTTTCCCTTGTTATAATGCTTCCCCCTGTTAAAAAACGATTTTCAAAACTGATGATAAAATATCGGGATTATTTTTCTTGTAATAAAATATAACGAAATTATGTTTTGTACTACTCTTTAACCTTTTCCAGGATTTAAAACAATGAAATGTCACAAGACAAAATCAAAGACTTATTAGAAAACTTAAAATGTGGGTGTTCGGTTTTGTTCCGTGTTGAAACGTTATAGAAGGCTGATGTCATAATACGGTCCCTCCCTTCAAGGTTAATGTATTTTGTAGTTCTGAAGAACTAATACTGGTTGTTAAATTTTGTCTCTATTTTGAGGCTCTGAAAATACAGTTAACAAAATATTAAATGGTTTCCCGTTGAATGGCATGTACTGGTATGTCTCATATATTTTTTTGTTTTTATAAATATATTTGTTGTTGTTGTCATGTAATTAATATCATGAAATGTATTGGATAGGGCGTTTCTAAGTTCAGATAACTTGTGTCTAATCCTTTTTGTTGAATGACAAATAAAAATTTGTTTAAATCAATGGTATGTCTCAATTGTTCGACTTAATACACTATTTTCGCGAGTGTGCTATTGTAGTACTCTGCCAAGCTCATGCCATGTATATTTGTAAGCATAAACTATCCTCTAAATACATTGTATGAAGGTTGTAGAAAACTTCGTTGATCACCAAATTTCTCTTCATAACGGCTTCAGAAACTCGTTAAAACGTCGTTTATCTCTCTTCGTTATAGTTACATACCTAATTCAAATAGGATCCCCGTATAGTTTAGTAGTGATTGACAGCAGTTAGAAATGATTACTAGAGATACGAAGGCAGAAAGCACATATTTGAAAAATGCAGATAGCCAAAAAAGTAAATATTTTACTGCAACATGTGGTCATTTCCTCCATTTAGGACTCGTCAGTGCCATTAATAGCCTAAACAATAAAAAGCCCACGTGTACAGTGTGTAGAATGCAGTGGACATGGAAAGTTGCCTATTAACTCCCTGTATCGTTACCATAGGACATTTTGTTACAACAGAGTATTCAAACTTAAACTAGTATTTCTTGGTAACCATGCCAGACACAATTCCAGCTACAAGGCTCCAACCTCTGGGTCTTATAGTCAAGCAGCTGTCTACATCTTGTGACGTAAAGGGATCGCAAAATATACGACAATAGAAGTATAAACGTGTTTGACTTCACATGTTAAAATAGATATACATCTATATTTTCAGACACCATTGTAACATACGTAGATTTCTATTAAGCAATATATATAGTCATTATTTCAAATTAAAATAAGTTTATTGGTCAATTTGCTTAGCAGGCTCTGGAGTAGATAATGATGTGTGATATGTATTTATATCGATACAAGCTTCAGGATTCCGCGGTTTATAGCATCAGGCCACGGCGCTTTCTCTTTACACATTTACAATTTGATTTCTTTGATATATACTGTACAAACTGCAGACTTTCTGAATCCATGATATTATTTTCTCTTTGAAGAATACATACTTTTGTCGCCGTACAGATTATCCAGAGACAGAGATAAGTGATGGGTATTTAATCACTAACGCAATAATTATAGCTTCTTTACACAGAGATGAAAATTTTAGTGATAACCAAGTTTTTATAGGTTTAGATTAACTTTATCAGTAATTGCATCAATATTTTCGAGCTAGATTAATTATTTTATTCCGTATAATTATATACACGTTTTCTTTAAACCTAAGACGTATCTCTTACATTTTTGTATTAAGTCATGTTTATGTGTTTGAATTGGTAACGTGTACAGATTTCATTTAGAATAAAAAAAAAGTAGACAAATGTCATTTATATCCGTAATTTATCTTAATTTGTTTTCTTATGCTGTACAATTAACAGGAGTTTTTATTGGATATTATCTGTGCCACCATCAATTCATGTCCTCCTGTTAGATTAAAAGGCATGAAGCTGCAAGTCAAATTCCAATTTAAGTGTTAACAAATTAATACTACTTGTTATAGTAAAATTGAGTACTTTCCATTAAACACCTCTTACCAAGATCTGTCCCAGATATCAATTAAATTGATACACGAGCTGAATGTTCATACACCAATTACAGTGTTAGTAAGAAGGAAACGGGAGACATTTTTCGTCTCCTGTCACCACTAGAGGTTTACTCTATCTATAAATAAGATGTTTAAGTAAAAAGTACATTTATTTGGCAGTAGGCGTTGTAAACCTTCATTATAACCACTAGAAGGGTCTCCTCTTGTGATGATCGTTATTGGGTTCAAATTGAAAACCTTTCTGTAAGTAAAATGAGTTAGTGACTTTGTAATTAACGGATACTCGACTTTCCAAACAGCTATTTGGTTCACCGACCCCGCCCCCATAATGTTTGGCAGCGTGTTAATTTGGTAGATAAGTTCATAACAATTTCCCGCTAGAGTTGTAAACGGAGACTCGTCTACATGTAAAATTGTTGTAACGTGTGTTCTGTTGCAGATTGATTCAGACAGAGTTACATCATTAAACAGAACCACAGTGTAAACAATAGCCCGAAAATGATGAATGTTGACGTCAGACAAAATATGAATGTTTAGAATTCCCAGTAACATTTGCAATCGAGGCTGGAAAGTCATTGTCAATTCTGGGAGTAAAGGGATGCTTATCTTGGCTCGCTGCCTGTGAGGATGAGAGAATGGCGGATACAAACGAGTAAAACCAGTCAGGTGTAAACATGCAGTGATTACTCACTGCAAAACCTGATTGTATAACAATACAAATCAATTAATTACATCATGTTACTGTGTACTTTTATAGCCATGTTAAAGTTCAAGCTCCGTACAGTTTTATGTATTGCCTGATCTCATTTGTCGATTAACGAATCCGATTGAAATATGTTAAGACATTTCTATAGTGGTCCTCCGCTTTTAGAGCATTTTCATGACAACTGTTGATAGTACAAATATTAGGTTTGTATTCTGTTATATTACATTTGACAAGTTGATGAATTAGAAAAGTAGAACAATTTATATTGAACATATTTTGTATGTACTGGGTAGCGATTCGACGGTTCCCCTTATGTCTACCTGCTGTGTACAGTGTAGTATATGTGCTGTTTAGTATTGTGTTATATAAATTCCGATCTTTAATCAAATCGCTATATTAATCTTCAAGATTCACTGATGTATCATTACATAATACTAGCTGCAACACACACACACAAACGCACGCTCGCACGCTCGCTCGATCGCACGCACGCACCCTCACACACACACACACACACACACACATTAATACACATACATTTTATAGCGCTGTAGAGGGATCGAAAATACCATTAGGCAAGTACCCAGTACAAAAAGTTCAAAAACTAATGATGCGTCGCATTTTATATGTCCGCATTACTGTCCGCAATTTTACCTTTATCACCATGTGATACCCTCAGAAACCTTTAAAGCATTTTCCCTCTACCTAAGAATTATCAATGTGTATATATTTGTACGTGTATTATGGTGGAAAATATAACTCATAATTCGAAAGTGTTTGAAAAATAATCAACTTAGGCCGTTTTGTGAAACATAAAACGAAATGAAGTGTCGTTTTTTCACAAACGTGGTAGAATACCGAATATACCCATGTTTGTTTGTATAAGTTATAAACGTTTATATAGAATACACAAATTAAAACGATGTGAGAGGACTTATATAGGCCTTGTCTACTTTTCAATAAGTTTTGTGTAACATCTAAATACCAGCAACAAATAAAATTAAATCTAAAAGCAATAAATGAGGTTGAATTGAAATTCAAACAAAAGTGTTGTACCACAGCATTACTGCTAAAATAACTACTGAATATCTAGCTATGAGCTATACCAGACAGTGATGTATGCGACCTTAACCATATCATTCGTATCACTATTATACAGACATTGCTGTCGCAACACAAATAACCGAATTATCATTCAGCTATGAAGATATATATTAATAACATGCTGTCATATGTTCGTATAAGCATTGTTGTAACAGTGCGGAGATACAGCGTATTACGTAGTCTACTGACGGATTACATAATCCCTTTCCCCTCATCCCATATCATATCTAATACATTTGTATGTATTAAAGTGACCAGCGATCCATCAGTGTGACACAAACATATTACTGCGCGACTGCTGCACGTCCGCATGGTGTGAGTGCATTGTCAGGCTCCGGTCGACGGTATGTAGTCCCGATGTTCGGAGCAGGATTAGGACATGGCAATCCTGTGTGAGTTATGGACGTTCGTAGACTTCATTAATTGAATTGTATATACGTATCAAAGCTTAGTGATCGCTGGAAGTGAATCACGAACTACTGCGATTGAGATATGTCCAATATTGTCACGTGATAGAGGGACTGCCAGGATTAACGTCGAGATAGATAAAGGCCAATCTTTATTGATATGTGAACCAAATTAATCCAAAATAAATTAATATTGCAAAAATCAATATCTTTGACAGTAACATGGACTTCTAGAATCTTGTATTCAGAAGCCACAGTCTATACGCATTCTATGCATCCGAGCATACTGCACGGGTCTGCTTGGTTTATAATCAGTATTCACGGGATCTGAACAAACTTGGTCACATTATTACCAGATATATCTCCAACTCAATATATGTCTCTGGGCATTTTAGGAAAAACCTAATAGCAATACGCTTTTGAAATTAATCAGTAAATTATATATAAAGAAGCAATAAGGAGTAATAGATGCATTACATTGCTTTCTGTTTATAAATCAATGAACGTTTGTGTTAAATTTCAGACTCCAGAAACACAGTTCTTGGCATATAGCAAACACTGTTTTTGGTATATACCAGTGTGGTGATTATGGTTTTGTCTATCAGTACGTAATCTGTTCACCAGGAGCATAATTGAAGTCAGTAGGTAGACTCATAATATCTTTATCACGCTAATCAAAAGGTTTTGAGGTCATATAGACCGTTACTGCAATCGTTTCTGCTTAATGTGCGAAGAGATCCATCCCCATGTTCGATTATCTCGACGTACCTTTTGCTGGTTTTGAATGGAATAAATGTCCGATTGTCAGTTGGCGACTTTTTCAACGATCGTATCCTATTGTAATATACCTCCCCAACCATTCGCTGGCTCTTCCGCTCACTCCTCACTCACCTATCCACTCACTGAAACAATTATTTCTATAATATAACGTTAAAGCAAGTTATAACTGTTGTTCAGATGTCTGCATTAAAATCTACATTTCATCTGTAGCGTAAAAAGCTCAAAATAAGTGAGGCAGTATAAAATTCTCCGTGTCCTGTATGATTGTTGATTGCGTAATGACAGTGATTTTCAGCGACACTTCTTTCCTTAAATAATACATCTGTATGTTCTTTTAATACCGGTCACAGTTTTATCATTCCATATGCTAGTTTACAATGTTAACGTGCCTAATCTACGTTATTATACGCTTGTTGAACGAAGTTTTTAATGCTTTTGCGAGTGTAAACGTTCGTGAAAGTCTGATTTTTTTGATAACTTGAAAACGCTCCCATTCAAAGAATTGCTTCAACTCGATGACCACGCAAGCCGTTTGTGTTATAATCTGCTGTTATTGCTGACCTGTGACGGACGTCTAGCCTAAGCACTTCCTTCCGTAGTATAGCCAGACAGAGGATGTCCTGTCCATAAACTGTTCAACGACTCCAAACCAAAAATACATTTCATTGTGCGAATTTGTATATTATCGATAAGTCTCCGCGTGTCCCCATATTGGCGCATCAGACATCATTATTGTTAGCAGGAGCGATTCAAAACTTCGTGAAAACGCCTACTGGCCGATTCTAAAAGTTAAAAACTCGCCTGCAATGTCGTTTAGCGTGAATTCTAAATCAGTTGAAATTACGTTGTAATTCAATGTTTAATAAAAAGTAAAATATTGGAATCGCTGAAGTTCACTGACATTTTTTTTAAATATTTCCCTTGAACACGAAATTAAGCTATTTCCCTAGTCGATGCCATGATATTTGTATTGCGGTTCTGAAGAAAAGAAACACTGTGGTTTTGCTGTATATCATGCGGCGTCCCCTTCCACTTCTCTAATACTGCGTCGACCCTTCCACTTCTCTGATCCAGCCCCCCTTTCCTTTTCACGTATCCTGCGTCTAATTCATCTTCTCTTTCTGCGTCATTTTCCTATTCTCTAATCCTGTGTCCCTTTCCACTTCTTTTGTTGAGTTCCCTTTTCCACCTCTCTCAACCTACGTCTGTTTCCGTCTCTCTCTCCCTCTCATCTTATCCTGCGTCCCTTTCCTTGTCCTCCTTTTTTCTCACCATGTGTCCCTTTCCACCTTTCTCATCCTACGTCTTTTTCCTTTTCTCTCTCACTCTGCTCTTATCCTGCGTCCCTTTCCTTGTTCACATTTTCTCTCACCATGTGTCCCTATCCACCTCTCTCATCCTACGTCTTTTTCCTTTTCTCTCGTCGTGTGTTACTTTTCTATGCTCTTACCCTGTGTCCCTTTTCCTTGTACTCCGTTCCCCTTCCCGTACCTTTTATGTATACTGATACTGTAATGGTTATAGCTCAAGATGTTTCCGTGTTTTTTCGTTGAACTCTTATCAGTTTTAAATTGTTAATATATCATGACGTCTGAGTGCTTCCTCCACGCTTGACGCTTTTTTTCTTCTTAACAGCGATAATGCCAACGAATCGAAACCTTTAATTGACTTAGTTAGTGACTCTTTGAATGTGACATGTTGGCCAATAAATTTCATAGCCACGGTGATATATCATTACGTGCGGAGGTCATTAGGATGATATTTGCTGACGATTGGATTTCAGTGCCTATCATTATCATAGTAATGTTTTAAAAAGTTGGTGTCAGAAATGCTTATCCGTATTTTGATGTTCATTTTTGTTCTAATGTGGGGCATGCCTTTTTTGTTATATCTTCGCATTCTATTTATATCTTCGATATCGACATTGACGTCTAATGTAATCTCTGTAGCTGGCTCGGTCAATGATTGAAGTTTACTAATGATGAGTTTGAATTTCGTTTAAACAAATAACAATCATAAGTGATACGCACAACATAGCTCTATACTTATATTACACTTCTTAAGGTCACGATCATTCAATAATCTATCTGACCGTTTACACCATACAGAATTAATCTGACATTAACTTATTATGTTCCCAAAATACCCCAAAACAGACATGTTACTATACAAAGAAACATGTCCAAGCAGTTTACCACTTTCACATTACAGCGGTATATTGTGCATTGACCTTGTGGTATATTTTGTTCTGTAGTGTGGTACATTCGAGTGTTCATCCTGTAGTAACTTTATCAATGTGTATTGATAGTGTGGTATATTTTGTAATTGCTTCTTTGTGCAGATGCATACTTTCTCCCTGTGTGTCGACACTGTAGTAGGCTTTGTCCCTGTATGGTGGCACTGTTATAAATGCATCCCATTGTTTTCAATGTTATATATATTTTCCCCTGTGTAAACTATTTTTTCTGTCTGTTTACACTATCATAAATGCTATCTCCGTGATCCCTGTCTGTTGATGCCGTTATTAATTTCGTCCCAGTTTAATATTATGTCTATGTGTGTTGACGCTGTTATTTAATTTGTCCCTGTGTGTTGACACAGTTTATTATTTTGTCTATGTGTGGTGACGCTGTTATTTCATTTTGTCCCTGTGTGTTGGCAATATTACATGTGTTGTCCTGGTGTGTTAGCAGTAGAATATATTTTGTCTTTGTGTGTTGACACAGTTTAAATATTTTGTCTTTGTGTGTTGACACAGTTCAATATGTGTTGTCGTTGTATTTATTTTCTTCTTCTATATCATATACACGTTTACGGTGTCTCGATAACTGAAATATGTACATCAAGTCCATCTTTGTAGCCTAATGGTTTAACGGTGAAGGGGTATTAGGTGTTATGAGACAGGCCCAGACAAACTAAATTCACTGACGATCCGCGCATCAACCATTGGCTGTATATACATGTCAATTGTTTGTGGTAAAGTGTTGTTGTAATTCCAAAACAAGTTTTTTTTTCAACTGGCGGATGACGAATAATTGGGTGATGCAAAATCACCCATACAGGTGCTAATTTATAGCTTTCCACCAAGGCTGAGTGATGTGTAATCAACAGGGAATAGTTGTCACCAAACACATTGGATATCCGGACGGATGGCAAACACGCAAATCCTTACTTTCAGAGAATCGTAAGAAAAAACTGAAAATATAATACCTAAGCTTTTTTTTTTATTTAAGCACAATGTCTATTTCTTGAGTCATCTTATATCAGGGTTTGTAGATTTGGAAGGGGAACAGTGTTTGATATCTGTAATACGTTATGTTGTATACTGAACTGATTTCGAACAGTGATATATCTGTATCTGCGGGAAAAGTTCAAACTATCCTGCATTAAGTATTAAGCTTTGATATAGTTATAACCCTATATAAGTGATAACCATGTATGTAGTCAAAGCCAACTAAACATTGACAACGCTATATACAGTAAACACGCATTAAAAGTTATAACCCTGTATACAGTTTTAACAGTTATAACTCTATCTACAGCAATAGCCTGAAAACAATAGTACATTCCTGTAACCTTATAAACAGTTATAACACTATCTACAGCAATAGCCTGAAAACAATAGTACATTCCTGTAACCATATACACAGTTATAACACTATGTACAGTTATAACCTCTATATAATAGTACATTCCTGTAACAATATAAACAGTTATAACACTATGTACAGTAATAACCATTATACAATAGTCTTATAAACAGTTATAACATTACGTACAGAAAAACCTCAGATACACAGTAATAGCCTTGTATAACTGTAATAACCCTGTACATGTATATACCATTTGCATCCATGCTATTGTGTAAATCAAGAGAAGCTGTCATAAATATTAAGTCTTTTGTTAGAAGAGACAAAATTCCTTTCTAATCAGTAAATGCATCAACCATTTTTCTTCCAAATGTAATATTTAATGCAGTGCTATAGAAGTACCTGTTACAACCTAGAGGTAAAAGCAATTATTTGAGCCTATGACAACTAACAGGCAATACAAATCATTTAAGCCTATGACAACTAACAGGCAATATAAATCATTTAAGCCTATGACAACTAACAGGCAATATAAATTATTTGAGCCTATGACAACTAACAGGCAATATAAATTATTTGAGCCTATGACAACAGACAGACAATATAAATTATTTGAGCCTATGACAACTAACAGGCAATATCAATTATTTGAGCCTATGACAACAAACAGGCACTATCAATTATTGAGCCTATGACAACTAACAGGCAATATAAATTAGTTGAGCCTATGACAACTAACAGGCAATGTCAATTATTTGAGCCTATGGCAACTAACAGGCAATATAACAATTATTTGAACCTATGACCACTGATCAGTAGATCGTTCCATGACTAAAGAGTTGCAGATTTGTTAAATACATAAATAACACAGTGAACATTGCCTTGAAGGTAAAACAAAAAGGAAATGTAAACTTGTAGAGTGTGACTGACTGGTTGACTTGGTGATCGTTACGTACTTAACACTTGAGGCGTTGCCAATGTTGTTTGCTTTTCGACATAAACCATATTCCTGCTATTATCTTATACGAAAAAGATAAATCGGGCAAGACGTGCATTATCACATAAACACAAATTCAGATGATTTATGAAATTAAACAAATACATTTCCTGTCAACTCTTCTACCACACTACCGTAATTGTGCAATCACGTGAGGACCGTAAAACAGATACTACAACGTTAATACGCAGGCAAGTATCACCTCAAAACCGAAACGGGAGAAGTAGAGATGAGGCCCTTACTTAAAACACCATGAACTCCACATAAAGTCCGGAAGTGAAACAACCTTAGTGTTATTGCAGGATACGCATATCCTTCACCACGTGTGGCTGTCGTGATACATAGTATCGGTACTTCCTGTCAAATCAAAGCTTAAAAAGTTCATGCCACGACCTTAAGGCAAATATTATGATGTTTGACACAAACGTTACACGGTTAAAAACATTCTAGCTACTTGGTTTATACATCGACAGAACACTCTATCCAGAAAGTACATATCCTAAAACAGGAATAGCGAATCAGCTGTGACACGTAAACATCATCGGCAGGTGCGGCTGGAATGTTGTTATTGTGAAAAGTTGTCACTTTCGTTTTAGATTTTGGTATTGAGATGAACACTTCAGTCATTCTGTAGCGAGTGTTAAATGTTGAGGGGTTATGGTGGCCATTTTTCTCATACTGTATGCCAATGCTGCAGAGATTTGCAGTGATGTGACAATTATAGTCCTATTTCACATAAATGCCAGTGTTTCGGTAGTGAACTATTATATTTAAGTTATACGTCATGGGAAGAACAGATATAGACCTAGCTTATTGACTAATTCCTTTTAATAAACCATCTAGAATACAAATTATTGAAATAAAATCGTGTTAGTAAATTTCAAAAAAAATGAAAGTGAAGTAACTTACATTGTGATAATGTAGGTAAATGTCCGTCTGTGTACATGCTCTGCTTATTTTTAAATTTCAACTCTTATCACTGAGTTCTACGATAAACTTTTCAAAGGAACATGCGCAGTCCTGATAAACACTTCGTTGTATTAAATGATGATCACATTCACGTGGATTTTGCATCACTTGAGGTTATCAAAACTTATATATCAACGTTAAATTGTTTAGTAAAAAGCACATACTTTAATATTCCTGAGTGGAAAACTGCCATGATCTTGATGACACTTAATATCACTATTTAAAGGGCTCTGTAGCTCAATACCATAACCATTTCAATCGGATTGTTGTGCGTTGGAACAATTCGTGTTACAGTATACAATACATATCGGGGACAACACTGTTCGTGCTTATAACAAATGACACATAAAGACGTTTACAGATAAGACCTGATGGAATGTATTTCTGTTTGGAATATGATGTTTGTGCTACTATTTGTGTGAAGCACTGGGATATGTTTATTATGAATTTTAATTATCTTTGATGAACTGTTTTCTTTGCAGGCGAATAGGTAAATACACCCTTCATGTAAAAGAAGTCGTTTTCACATAAAAAAATAAATCTGCACGAAGCAGCTGATAACAAGACTGTTTGTTTAAGATCTCCCTGCTGTTTGTAAAAAGGTTATATTAGCACCCCCCCCCCCCCAAAAAAAATAACTCTATTATTTAACAGTGTCGGTAGTAGGGAATCTAAAAGCTGTTGTTGGTAGGTGCCAAACGATATAAAGTACAGTTGTAGTGATATATATATAAGATCAAGAGTTTATAAACATGTTTTCAGGGTGTGTCTTTCGGAAAAAAAATCTTGCTCGCTTGTTGAAAACCTCTAGTCAACAGTCGTGGGCCTCTTAGTTTTATACGCATGGTGATACCGATACGACCTTTGTTCTTACGAAACTCCTGAAAACACGGTATGGTTTTAAGTAGCATGGTAATTGTGCAAGCATATTACAGAAACATTTCGTTTCATGTTCCTTATTTTATGGTGCCAAAATCTTGCTGGGTGGCAATATAATATTTTTTTGCTAGATTTGGTATAAATACCATGTTATTCATAGAGTAGAATAAGATAAGGTATTGTAAATGTTGTAACTATATTTCTGGCATAACGTTACCATATTTTACTATTGCATCAGACACAGGTATGACGGCATGCATGTGTATATTTCTGGTGTTATTGTATAAGGGATCTCAAAGTATGTAAAAATGACCAGAAGTAACAGGTATTTTTATTTAAGAACCATCTTATATCTACGACGACGTTACGCCGCTAGTCTGTTTATCAATATGGGTTTAGTTTGAAAGGCACCGGTATTTGATGTACTCTTAAATCTCTAGTGAAACAGACATCCTTTGATGAAATGTAATATCCGAATATAAAGGAAGTTTATACTTACATGTGTGGGGTTTTGTTTCCTACAACGTATACATTAGCAGATATAAGTGTAATTGTACATGTATATGCCAGTATGTACGAACTTTCGACCCTTCTATCTGGCCTTGAGCTTGTAGAACTTCACATTCATGGTTCTATAAAATCTCTACTCTGACACGTGTAAACAGACGTCAACAAAACGTTCACCCTAAACCAGTCCTAGAGACATTGTTTATACTGCAGGTCACCGAACGCTGTTTGTATCTTATCCTCGCTTGTCTCCATAACATCTCTAATTTAAATCAAATAGAAGACAGCGGTAGTTTTGTGCTATTTTTCTCCCTTTGTTACTTATATAAACGATTATTCTTTTCTTATCTCTTGTCGCCGTAAAATTATGATAGAATTTAAGTATCTCTACACAATTCAAAAAAAAGTATTTTAGTTGGTTAACAGCGAAAGTAATGGATCGCAAAAAGTACAAAAAGACGCATTTTGATTATCGCTTTTGAATCTAATTCATGTTTGTGATACATGTCATCTTTAAGCCATTCTCAAAGTTACCGTATTAAGCGTTATTTCGGCGGGTCTTTGTTTGTTTGTGTTTTACATCATGTAAGGACCAGGTTTTGGTGATGGAGTAAAGCCGGAGTTCCCGCAGAAAACAAACACCGACCTACGGCCAGTACCTGAATGGCGTCTGCCCCTCGTGGGCTTCCAATCCGTGACCAAGTGGTGGAGGGCTATTTGAAGCAGAATATCAGACGCCTTAACCACTTTGCCACCGCGGCCCCGGTGTCTCTTTGTAAACCTATACCGTAATAAAAAGTTAGAATAAATATAATAGGTTGAAAAACAACAGCAGAAATTATCCGGCACATAGTAACAACCCACCAAAGTAAAATACAAATATGTGCTTGGGTGACCTCGTTTTGATCTGGAATATTTACTTAATCGAAGACACCTGATGCTATGTGAAGGTCAGTTCAATCATTTAATTAGTTTCACTGTCGCGCTATGAAACTGCAAAAATACCGACACTGCGTTACAAGTGCCCAACTCGTAATTGGCGGCGCTTGCCAAAGAAACAAGCAGACGTGCTAGATTACAGGAAACGAAACATCTTTTTTCATATCATCAAAAAACTTTCATGTCCATCCAGTTGAATGGTTTCGAATCCCAAACAAATCAGTAGAGTAGAGATGATTTGATGGGCATTTGTTCAGTCAGGTAAAGAGGAATACGATAGGAGATTGGTTCAGTCTGGCAGAGGGGTTACTATGGATTTGTTCAGTCAGGTAGAGGGGTAACGATAGGAGATTGGTTCAGTCTGGTAGAGGGGTAACGATAGGGGATTGGTTCAGTCCGGTAGAGGGGTAACGATAGGGGATTGGTTCAGTCTGGTAGAGGGGTTACGATAGGTGATTGGTTCAGTCCGGTAGAGGGGTTACGATAGGGGATTGGTTCAGTCTGGTAGAGGTGTTACGACAGGAGATTGGTTCAGTCTGGTAGAGGGGTTACGATAGGGGATTGGTTCAGTCTGGTAGAGGGGTTACGATAGGGGATTGGTTCAGTCTGGTAGAGGGGTTGCGATAGGTGATTGGTTCAGTCCGGTAGAGGGGTTACGATAGGGGATTGGTTCAGTCCGGTAGAGGGGTTACGATAGGGGATTGGTTCAGTCTTGTAGAGGGGTAACGATAGGTGATTGGTTCAGTCCGGTAGAGGGGTTACGATAGGGGATTGGTTCAGTTCGGTAGAGGGGTTGCGATAGGTGATTGGTTCAGTCCGGTAGAGGGGTTACGATAGGTGATTGGTTCAGTCCGGTAGAGGGGTAACGATAGGGGATTGGTTCAGTCTTGTAGAGGGGTAACGATAGGTGATTGGTTCAGTCCGGTAGAGGGGTTACGATAG
>JAUMHH010174167.1:0-15780 GCA_032359455.1 Chlamys rubida | reverse complement strand
CGAGTTTTGACAGAACAGGGTATTGGACAGAGTTTGTTTGCCAAAATGACAAAGGGTCATCCTCCATGTCAATACAAGGGATTTTGAGATATTTCTCCAGTTACTTGTGAGCCCTTTATCCCAGCATGTGACTGGCCAAATATCATTATCTTCGGCTAAATTGTTAGGTACACACCTGATACTACTGGGTTTTTTTTTTTTTAGGAAATTCTCTTTATAATACAGAAAACTAAACTTGCAGAAAAGTAGGATGCAGATGTTAGAGATCGAAAGGCAAGGTCACAACGTCAATTCAACTCAATGCCAGCATAACTTTTTACTTCAGAATGAGGTTTTACTGTAGGCTTCCCATGAATGCACTGAGGGATGCATATTTATTATCCATTTTTGACAAAAATTGACACAAAAATAAATGCTTCATAAATGCTCATTCACACTCATTTATTCAAAAGACATATTTCCACCTACGATGGTGATTTTTCTGACAAATAAGTCGTTTGGAACTTAATCTTGAAAAAAGACAATTGTACAGCTAATATGGTCACACATCATAAAATCCTTGTTTTTGCCTAGCGGATTCACGTTCCACGCCATGTTCAATGTCCTCCTCTGTAGCATCAGGGAATCTTTCTCTAGTTCTTCTAATATATCTTGACTCGCGCTTCCTTTCACGGTTTCTAGTTTTCAGGTATTTTTCACGAAGAAGACGATGACTTTTTTTCAACCACGGATCCCGTTTCAATAAAAACATCCTATATCCAGGGACGTTCCTTTGGGGCAACGCATGTTCTGTTTGCCTCTTCATGTAGGTCCGTCCAAAACTGTCGAGAGCTTCCACCTTCTCTCGTTCCGCTGGCTTCCCTGTTTCCAGTAAGCTATGTGCATTATCTCGCTCTTTGATAATATTCATCAGGTTTTCCATGCTTTCTTCCACCTGTTAAATAATGCAAAGAAACCAATAAGGTTGAAATATGTGGATATAAATCTGAAAAACTTGTTACCATAATATTTATATAGCAATGTTACAATGTATTTTCAGTACGCAAAAATGGTTATGTACGAAATATGGGCTACTTGCAAGAAGTGAAGTTTGACAGCCAATTAATATATATAGCAACAATGACAATGTATTTGTAAATACATGTGTACAAGTGTGAAGGAACATAGCTGAATCATTCTATCCCATCTTAAGATGATTTCATGTTACTGTGTCTAAATGTTTAACAAGAGGCCCAGAGGGCCTGTATCGCTCACCTGTTTCTTTTGTTACATGAAACTAACATATAGGTAATTACTTCAGACCAAATTTGGTAACTACTGTAGAACACAAGACATTTTAACATCTCTTAAACGCTTCTTAAGGTATTGTTGTTTGAAATTTCTCAAATCTTAATTTTAAAGATTTAACCCTGGTCGACCTTAAAGCACTTAAAGTTGACATTTGACCTCATTACTGTCATTAAGAAAACGATTCACAGCTGGTCTACATAAAATACCCAAGTATCATGACTCTAGACCAAATGCTTCTAAGGATATCGTTGTTTGAAGTTTTTAACATATTTAACCCCTTTGACCTTAAAACTAGGTCAAGGTCATTTTAATGAGGAAACTTTATAGCACTCCATCCCAGGTACCTACTGGCCAAATATCATAACCCTAGGTCCTCCAAAGACATAATGATTTGCCCATCAATAATTTCCCAACAAACATTAGAAACACAAAATAATAGTTCAATTATATTCAATAACATCTCAAAAGTGAATTCCAGTCAGTGTACCTTGTCTATTCGCTCTGGGTTAGGGAAATATTTACACTCCTGTCTGTACTCGTGTCTCATGGTCAGCAACATGTTTCTCTCCTTCAACAGCACATACCTGGCAAAATAAACAGAATACATGTTTCTCTCCTTCAACAGCACATACCTGGCAAAATAAACAGACTACATGTTTCTCTCCTTCAACAGCACATACCTGACAAAATAAACTAAAGACTAAGCCTGCAAATTTGACAGAATAAATACAATTGTTCCACAGGGAAATCTTTAAGTTTTCAAACACCAACATCAGTTAATGAGACTTTCACCTTCGACCACAAAATGTACAAGGTCACTGCTCAGTCCATGGGTATAGTTACCCGGTGAAGTTTTGTGGTCCTTGATGGAAAGATACTCAGCCTAAAACTTTGGAATTTATTTTCACACACTGAATCATTGACCTTAACCTCTGACCTTTTGATTCCAATACTGTAACCTTGACATTTGATCCAAACATGAATAAGTGTTCCAATGTATTGATTATTATATGGGGAAGGGGAACAACTTATTACTGGCAACCAAAAGATAACAACAGAGGATGGACAGGGCAAATAAACTTTGTTTGTGGTGGCCAGGGTTTAACGATATTTCCAACACAATTTTATCATATATTTTGTACACACTGCATAATTTCACATAACTCACAAGTTTTAATGTTTTTGTTTTGCTTGGGAATATGTTTTTTAGTGATTATATAAACTGAATACAACACTTTTTTACGTGATAATGATAGTCTACACGGATGTATCTAAAACTATTTATTGATGTCATTTGCACACTGCCTAACTTTAGATCTATATTTCTCTTTGATATTAAAGTCAGAAAATTAGATTCAACTGCAATAGTATTAATTTCAATGTGTTATGGGTATGTGTATACATACCATAATTTATGTAGATCGGAGTTACTTTTTATTCTTAATTCTTCCATCTTCCAGGGTCGACCTGTAAAAAGGAAATGATTTAAATTATATTATAACCAGTGTAAGAAATAACGGATAAAGGAAAGAAAACAAGTGTTTTAGTCATGAAATAAAAGGGTTTTTCCTGTGTTGGAGTTACTTCCCTTGCCAATGTATTTATGACATAATTAATTCAAGGCTATAAGCTAAAAGGGTACCACATATTTCTGTGTACTTACAACATACCTGTTTTTATAGTTTCTTCTCCCCAATTATCTTTTGAATCAAAAAATTCCATCAGATCTGGCCTTTTAACAGATACATGGAAGTTACGGCAGGAACCACATCTGTAATACAAATCAATATAAATATGTGACATACATATAATAATATGATCTGTAAATTACTTATGTAGCAGGAATAATGACAGTGAATGTGCTTTCGAGTACAGTTCCACCACTTTTTCTGCAGTGTACATATATACTGTCATATTTTTACCTTTTGCTATATATACATGTATACTGTAAAATCATATATTTTCGTTGGGGTTAAATTTCGATGTTTTTGCATGGGGGCAATTTCGTTGGGATTATATTTCGTGGAATCAATATTTTAAAACCCTGTATTTTTTTCTAGTAAGTATGAAGTTAAGATTGACAGGCGTGACGACACAGTGCAGGTAAATATAGTACAGGTAAGATAGGGCGAGATTATACAAACAGCGATATCCACATAATGTATACTTTGTAGACTCACATAGACGTACATGTACCTTGTCAGTAGTTCTTATGATGCTGACGTTACCTATGTAACAATTATAACTGTGTTACAAATACAACGCTTAATTGACACGCTGTTGTTATAAGTGTTTACCTCTTTGCCTGTGATGATAATTACACTGTTAATCATGACTGGTGTCTAAATGTAAATACACCATGCATGGATTTGTAATAAAATCAAAAGTTTATTTAATATTTTCATTTAGTTTATATTTCGTGAGTTTAATATTTTGTTGCGATTATATTTCATGATTTTTATAAAACAGCGTAATAAACTAAATAAAATCCCCAACGAAATATTATGCTTTTACAGTATGTGTGTGATTATATTGAGTTCTATATATGGTTTCATGGTTAGTTAACGTTTAAATAACATTTACACAAACCAACCTATCAATAAAGACAAAACTACATTAGTGTTTTCATCCCAATTGCAAGCATCTGTCTATTCTATTCCGTCTTTGCGTATTGCAGAGTTATCTTCTCTTGTGAGCAGGTATTGATTGTTATCTCAATGGTTTGTGTGAGAAAATGACGTCGTTTTCTCAAAAATTGATGACATTACTCACACAAACAAAGGACGTAACAATCAATACCTGCTCACAAGAGAAGATAACTCTGCAATACGCAAAGATGGAATAGATCAAGCAAAAACTTTTCAACGCTCACCACACTCGGTACGATCCCTTTTAGGTAGGGGTTTATGTTGTTGTATTAATATCTAAAACTTGTGTTATTGTTATTTTTGTAAATTGTCAAAGTAATAGCTCACAGGAGCTAAACTTTCCTTTCAAATGAATGCAACCTTTAAATAAGCTTCATACTGGGCAAATAAAATAAATGTGGTTTGTGATGGTTACCATTCCTCGATATCCAGGGGTTATGATCACTTTTGCTCTCTCCACCCCTGGAATATGTCATAGCAAAATTGAAGGCACACCTCTAGCTATTTGATTGGTCTCAGGTAAAAACACCTATGTGTGGGCCTACTATAACCAGGTTCAGTACACTCTGCCGACTGAGCTATATAGCTGTAAAGACCTATATAGTTTATTCACCTATAAATTATAGCTTTATTGAGCTATTTTTTTCTCAGATTTCAATTTTCATTAAATTAAAGCAAAGTCGCATAAAAGGATAAGGTTTATCGTAATATTGACTACAAAAAGCATTTTTTTTACATTATTTTTTAAAAAGAATACTTATATTTAATGTCTTTTGTTATCAACCTAATGATAAAATCTTCTTTTAAAAGCGACTTTGTTTCGTTTTCCTTAAAAAAAAAATCACATGAAAATAGCTCAAAAGATTTCAGATAGGTCAATCACACCGGCTCGTTACAAATGTCTGTAACGAGCCCCTGTGGGTCAATCACAGGATCTCGTTACAAATGTCTGAAATACACATATGCTATACTGATATGGGTCACAACACACATAAACATACATTGACCCATATCAGTATAGCATATGTGTATTTCAGACATTTGTAACGAGACCCTGTGGGTCAATAGCTATATAGCTCAATCTGAAATAAAAGCTGTTAGCAACTGTGTCATAATGTCTACACGATTCTTACTTTAACAAAGAAAATTTATCCAGTGCAACGGGTTGAGTTGGTGTGGTTATTGTTAACCGTGATAACGCCCGCACAGAATGGCGAATGACAGAAAGGCTACGCCTGAACATTTGCAGTGCCATTTTGTTACAATATCGTTTCGGCCAAACGCTTTGAAGATCGGTAATGCAAGTTCTCTATTGTGAGAAGCGTTTATGTGCATGGGAATAGTAAAAATTCGAAGTAAACTCGTCCCGTTGTCCATCACCTTAAAATGTAGGACGAATTGACTTGTGAAAACACGCGAAGGACGAGACTTCATCACACGTGGATTCCGAGGTCATATTGTAGAAATTTACACCTTGTAGATAAAAATGAATTTTATAAAGGATGCACAAAAGATGGCGCCTGGTGGCAAGGGTCTTAAAGCAGGCATAGGACTCCTCGCATTAGCCGGTGGTACAATTTACGGTCTAACACACTCGTTTTACACAGGTAATCTTGAGTTTACGCAAACGTTTTAGCGCATAGACGAACTCGTCCACATTATTAAGTATTGTTTATATAATGTGACGAGTTAGTTGTTTTTGTTAAACCGGGATATAAATTAATGCCGGTTACCTAATAATGAAAAGGTGAAGTTAACAAACAGGTGTGCTGCTAGACGATTGTTAGGGAGGCATTCTTACTTCAGTCATACGCTTCTGTTAAAGCTTTACATGTATACCTAAGCTTAGATCAACCTTCCCACAACTAGCAATGCCCATTGCATCAGAAAAAATAGTCAATATAAACGGCCATGTATTGCGTTATGAAAACTACTTCCATATAGACAAGTGAAAAGTATAGTGAAATCTGCTTCATTTTGTTAGAGCACAGAATTAGATTAGATCTAAGTCTGTGTAAGAGTAAGGGTACAATATACACCATGGTTCGCTAGTGCAATGACAGGTGAGTCAGTAGTTGGAGCCACAGGGACATGATAATTTGTTACAGCTACAGTAAAACCCTGTTTACTCGAATTTGTAGGGTCCAGATCAATAGTTCGAGGAATACATGGTATTCGACGAATCCGAGGTTAGACTGACATCGTCATTTTTTGTATCGGGACGGGTGAGACAATTAACAGATGGTACAAGCACTGCAACGATCGCAGATAGTAGATGATTGAAGAAAAAAGAAGTTTAATAAAGATGACAGCATTTAATATAGCTAAACAATGAAAATATATAGCCACCGGTATTAATAAAAGAAATAAATTAAAAGGTGCATGTGTACCGTTCTTGTCGTTTTAACATAGTCCGCCATGCTGGTAATCGGCTACGTTAATTTTACAAAATATAAAAACGAGAGGAACTCTTCGATCATTTTAAAATGAAGAAAATCTGGAATCCTTGTAATCATAATGTTGATTGATAACGAAATTAAGTTTGAATATCTTTAAAGTTGGTCTGATTCTGCAATGGTTATATTCGCCATGCCAAAAAATGGTTTTACACACCAAGTGAATTACCACTTTCGCCAAATCATCGATGTCAAAAAATTGTCTGGAAAAAATAAATATGCACACAAAATGATATAACAGGGAAACGGTACAGTTACTTAATGATACTGCTGTTAATCCTTTATTTATCTGACGTCAAGCCGACACCTGTTAGTGTATAAACACAATTAACGTGGACCGCAGCCCGTGCCTCGAGACATGTCGACGGCAGTGCCGGTACCTGTGATACACAGGTAAAATATCTGTCAGGGGTGACAGGTCACACCTGTTCGACGAACACATAGGATTAATACTATGACCATGAAGAGTCGGGGACAAATTTTTGTTCCAGGAATAACGGTTCGACTAATCCGGGGTTAGTTTACAAAGAATATGTACGAACTTGGTCGGGACCAAACAAACTGTTCGACGAATAAGGGGTATTCGAGTAAACCGAGTTTGAGGAAGTGGGGTTTTACTGTATATTTGGACCTAAACTAAGGTTTTTAGCTCACCTGGCCCGAAGTCCTCCGTCTGTCCACTTTTTCTTATAAACAACTTCTTCTGAAGAACTAGAGGACCTAGGGTCATGATATTTAGCCAGTAGGTACCTGGGATGGAGTGCTATACATTTTTTTAATTTAATAAAATGACTTTCAGGGTCACAGGGTTCAAATATGTTCAAAAATTTAAACAACAATATCCTAAAAACCATTTGGACTAGCGTCATGATACTTGGGTATGTTATGTAGACCAGCAGTGCAAATCTTTTAGGCATAACTGACTGTGATATTTTATACTTAATTTGTATTGTTGTTATCCATTCTGTAAGTGGACCATTGGGTCTGTTGTATTGGAAATTGGAAATAAATAAATTTTCATAGGCGAACATGAATATATCAACCACGATGGTGCAATAACTATCGTACAGTTGTGCGCACGCTCTAATCGCAGTGTTTCATCGTCAGCACATCGTGTAACTACCGTTCGGTTCCTTTTTCCTTGCTTGGCAATAGCTCTCATTTAGCTTTAATGTTAAGCGTTTGCCAAGGTGAGAAAGGCAATTAGTTATGTCCCTATGCTGGACATACCAAAGTCCTTAAAATCGAATTTGTATTCCCTGCTAAATATTCAACATTTCGGGAAATGGTAACAATTGGGTTTAGCTTTTAGCAGTATAATGTGACCGTGCAAAACAAAGTGCTGGGTGCTTTCAGCATGGCATTTCGGTGAAGTAGCACTATATAGTATATCGATTCCGTATCACATTCACTTTTCCGCAATACGGCATTCACACAAATATACCTGCCGAAATTATTCAGTCTTCTTATACATATTTTACGATAAAACTTATCTTAATTGTTCCGTGTTAACAGTTTTTGGCCGTAAAAAGCTCCAAACATAGCGTGTGACCATCATACATAAATTGTGCGCACACCTGTTGCCAATCTTCCGTACATGGTGAGATTCAAAACTCGTCCGCCCCGCTGTGAGCTTCTGCATATGCGATTTGGTACAACTGTCTGATCTATCTGTAAGAATCGTATGAAATAAAATTTATTGATATCTATTATCTGGTCTGTATAATTCTCATTATGTTAATGAATACCTTGCGTGTTACACAGTATGACAGAGGCTGTAGAACTGTCCAGAAAGGGTTCTGACTCCAAGGTATACACAATGGCAAATACCGTAACGGGGATTTTCTTTGCCCGTTCTGGACACAGTGATTTAAACGGTGATACTGTATGTAATCTCACCTGAACTAGTAAAGGCCCATTATCCCTAGACTTTTGAATGCTGTGTTAAGGCTATGGTTAAGGGGCCTTTACTCGTTCAACAAACATATAATGATAAGTGTGATATTATACTGTTTATAACCACTTACGACCTATGCAACTTTAATGTGTTTCCAATTTCCAAAAGATATAAAAAAATGTTTGAAGACAGATGAACGTATGGGAAGAATCCTTTGCAAATAGAAAATCATAAACTGTCAATGACAACCTTAAAATGTGATTAATATTGTGTACTTTTAAGTGTATCGGTTCAAAACCAAATGTAAGTGTGTCGAAATGTAACTAGTCTAGATGTGGTGTTTGCAGTATAATTATTGAACGAGGAAAATGTTCATTCAAAAGTGGAAAAACAATTAAAGTGAATGCTAATATGAACTGTAGATCTCGGAAAGGTGTTTATGCAATGATCTGTGCTACAGTGTAATTGTTCTGATTTTTTTTATTATTTGACAAATTGGTTGTGAATTGCGTCAACGTATGGCACTTTACCGACAACATACAAAAAGTGACCATCTTAGATTTTTAGCTGTAAATAAACATATACATTCGTGTAAATGATTAGTTCCGTGTACTTCCTATATATCCAGCTACAGGAGACACTATACAAAGAGAGTCAATAGGATCAATTTATGGAAAACGTCATTTTTGGTAGGTTGAAATGTGATGCATGATGTATCGTGACGTCATCACTTTCTGTGCTGTTTGTTGTCTTGTCAACATAAATAACGTCTCTCCTAACGAACCTCTAAAGAGGTGAAAGTTCTAGGGAAGTATGAAAAAAACCTTTCGTCATTTCGTTTATGTTAAAACATCACATGGACATCGGGTATTTATTTTGTACATACATATGACAAATATGGATAAACCTACAGATCTACAAAGCTAAAATATTGTATCATACATTAAAATCAAGCCTATGAAGGCTACATACATGACACAGTTTATTATGTTAAGTCATTCTTCTATTGATATCGACAATGATTGTTATCGCACACCGTTCGTCTATCGTGCTCATATCTGTGTGTAAGCTTTAATCGCCCAGTTTTCTAAGGAAAGGACTTGGTGTCCACATCACTGTACACATCGTTCTTACACCGCACATCGTGTAACGTGTTGCTATCCTATAACTGTATGTACATTTCAACGATTGAGCCCAGGTGAGGAAGGCAATGGGTTCTGTCCCAAGGGCGAGACATACCGAAGTCTTTAAAAATGGTAGTTGTTATTCCCTGCTTAACGTTCAGCTTTAAGGGTAATGGCAACAACTGGTTCACCCGTTGTAAGTATAATTTGACCAGTCGGAATACTGGGTTGTGTCCCTTCGGCATGGTATTTAGGTGAGGTAGTACTGTAAAGTCGGCATCAGATCCGCGCTATCACAAGGAGGCAAGTACACCAGCATACCCTGTCTCCAGCACACATACACACTTGAACGCTTACACAACACACACGGACCACGTCATTCAATGACCTTATCTGTTAATAGGACGTTAAACAAAATAACACCAAACCAAACAGACCATTATCAGGGTGACCAAATGGTGCAGTGGGTATCACCAATACCGGTCAGGGTTCGATTCCCGATCGGACGAGAAAAGTTAAGAAGCAAGAAGCCCGACCATGTTAGTTATGTGCTCATTCCTGTGTCCGCCCACCTGAAGACCTCCAGTTTTGACCATCCTTGTTAACAAAAGTGATCAAACTTAGCGGTTAACACTTGTGTCTTTGCTTCGCTATAGTTTTATAAATACTACAACGTTAGCATTATTTTGGTTACCTGTGTATTTAACTAATCTATCAGTCCAGTCTGGTCAATGATGTATGTGCACGTTTGGTTGAATTCCTGCTGTCGAAGCACAAATTTCCAATTTTCAAAGTCGATTTCAAATTTTTATCATAACGATGGTGATAAGGACACATAACGATAATTTAAATGACTACCCTTTAACTAACAAGTTAGATAACAACAATGCGATTCAATACAGTGTCAACACAAATTTAATTCAATTTATGTTTAATTTCTAACATATTTGACTGTACTATGTCCGACATCCAATTTTAGGCACATGCGCGGTTTTACGTTCTTCAAACTACTACAGATATAACAAGATGTTGGGATGACAACTAAGGATACTCCCCGTCACTTAACATGACGCCAAATATGTTTGTTAAATGGATATAAGTACCCAGGACCAGGTAATATGCTCCGAAAATATCTGATATTGCAGAACGGGTTTAACTTATTAGCATGCAGTTCATCTGTCTTGGTTTATTAATAATTATAATAGTTACTGAACGTTTGTTCAGAGTAGACACACACACTTATACATATCTCCACCACTGCCGTGACCTTCGCCAGTAGGGCTGATACTCTTCGGATGTAATTACCTGGTAAGAGGGCGCAGTACATATTATTATTATTATTTGATGTTAAGGGCCAATAAGAAACAAGAGGTCATTATGGCCAATAAAAGTACATGAAACATGTCAAAGGAAATTGCATCGAACGAACGAAAAGTTAAAGGATAAACGTCAACTTGGAAAATTGTATAAGTGGCTATGATTTAGTGATATATTATTGAACAGACCAACAGTTTGTAGGTAGGTTAAAATTGTAGAGACTCATGTAGGGTGAAGGTCAATGCAATCTAATATTTTCTGCTGTAGTCACAATTTTGTAGTTCTGGTAAGTAATAAGATGTTTCGGTATACACCTTTTCTTGTTGCTATATTTCTACCTGGTTTAGTTTAAGTATTGTTTTATTCACATAACACATGTCGTACATAATACAAACATGATTGAACATTTTTGTGGGAAATAGTTGTAATCATTTGCATTCTTTTGGACATACGAACAATTGATTAGAATGTTAAAGTTATGAAAAGATATCATTTCTTCTTAACAGGTTGTTGTTTTTTTCTATTTCGGAGATGGGTATTTTTTAAAATATATTTCAATCTTGATAAATTGAAACTATATGATGAGCATAGCTATTACAGCAATCATAGCTACTATCATTACAACCCACTCCGACAGTTTATTTGAGCAACGTTAAACATTTGTCTTCTTTTTGACGGCCTATATGGAAGGATGAATGTATTCGGTAACAAAGATATCTTTATGGAGCTCAAACGTGCATCGCCAACTTCGTTAATGTTATTGTAAGCGTCGCCCAAATATGGTCGATCCGTCAATAAGCGCATAACAAATTTTGTGATGTGATTTATTTATCAACAGCTAATGTCTTTTAAGGACGTGCTTTCATGTGTTGTGAATGCGTGCTTGCGTGTGTGTGTGCCAAAGTTAAGGCACGGTGTGTTAGTGTATTTGCCTCCTCGTGATAGTGCGGATCTGATGCCGACTTTATAATGTTTTCTCACCAAATTACCATGCTGAAGGCACCTAACGAGTTACGCCCGGTCACATTATTCTGACAACAGGTGAACCAGTTGTTGCCAATCCCCTAAATACTAAACGTTAAGTAGTAAATAACAACTACCGTCAATTCAAATACTAATTTGATAAATATCGATTCCTTCTTTTTGGAAGACGAATCTAATCAAACAAAGATTGTTTTGATGATATATTTGTTAACTGACAGGAAATAATTATGTTATCTTAATTAGGAAGAACACCTAATTAACCGAGCCTGCACATTTAATTTGATGCACATGATTTCATTCTTCCTATTCCATACAATCGTCACATGAGTGGCTGCAATGATCATGTCAAAGGGCAGGAAACATGGTTATTCAGAATCTCAACCTGACATCCATACCCCGACGACGTGTCCATTTTATTGTTTTCCTGATGTGCGTCCTCGCAACATGTAAGGTTCTCCGACGACGGCGACGATGGTTTTTACGATTGCAGATAAACCTATATCGCCTTCTTAACATATACACAATCTAATCAGTAATTCATTTGAACTTAAATAGTACTAATCTTAACAATTCATGTAATTAAGGGGTTTTGCACATCACTTTTTATTTCAACAGAAGTTTAGAACAATTTTGATTTCAAACTTGTTTGCCCTTAACATTACCGATTAGAAGCAGCTGTATGGTGCAATGTATTTAAAGGTGCAATCACCTGCGTGTCTTACGTGTATCTTACATTCTCTCAGTACATGACTTAGAAGCATTACATTTGGTCGGGCAATGTCCAGTTAATGACATTTCAATTCATTATGGTGACATTTATCAGAGCTCCAAACACCAACAGACATGTTTGTTATGCTATGTGATAACCTCTAGTCCGTTGTGTGTTCTTTCATTGAAATGAAAAGTGGCCACGTGTGATATGTACAGAATACCAAGACCAAAACAAAAGCCAACAAAATATTCACAATTTCATGATTTATTATTTGGTCATATTGTAACAGACACGCTTATGCTATTGCCTTGAGAGTCGTAGAACTTATTTTGGTATTACGGAAAGCAATGCTTCGATCAATTTCAAAATGACGTCCAGTGGGCACCTGGAACTGCATCCTAATTCACCGTTCTCCTCAACACACTTCAGGCAGCTGTCCGAGGGAGGTCGTGTTTCATCAGCCGCTTGAGTTCCGTCTGGTGTAAACAGCAACAAGGTCATGACCAAAACAAGCGCTGGGACATTCATGTTGGTGGAATATCTGAAATTAAATTTCAAAATGATGTACGTTCATTTGATTAAGAATATAGCAGCGCCGATTGACAGAAGACTTGTAACTTTCTCTTTTTAATTTGGATACACTTAATACGTAATGATATAAAAGTTTATCTCACGAACAGCTTTTGCTATTAGGGATGAGCGCGACATTACCTATAAAGCAAATATCACGTGGTGAAAATACTTGTGTTTGCACTAAACAAAATCAGCGAAAAAATATCAGCGAGTGAATTAATTGATGAATAAATGATAAATAATATTATTTAAAAACATGCCAAAGCGAAAATTACACACTGTAATCAGCTTGAAGAGTAAAAGCGCGAACGTTTACACATGCAAGACATTACACTTTTACTATCGCAACACAATTTCACCTCAGTACACGTACAACAATCATTTATATAACTAAAATGGACAATCGACTTCTAATAGTTTAAATACGCGTTAAGTGATATAGTTCAACATGCTTACTCGCCTTTTATTTTATTCCTTATGAGACCTCCTAAGAAGTCAAACATGATAATCGCATACGGAGACAAAGTAAGACATACGTTCGGTTTCGCAGTTACATACATCAAGCCTCAACTTCCCCAAATCTGCAGGTCATTTCATCTAACCTGTTATATATAGCATGTGCGTAACAGACCACAACTTCGGATTTGTTTATTATAATATCCATTCCCCTGTAGAAATCTGATAAAACGTAATCAGCTTACCAGTGACAATACCGCTGTCCAGAAATCCTGTTGATAAGCTGAATTGAAATTTGTATATGACACTAAATACCTCAGTCTCCTTTTCCCATGCTTTTATACACAGCAAATTTAATAATAAAGTTTTGGTATTGATTGTTGTTTAATCAGACGTAACGATGGGCTTTCTTCAGCTGTGTTTATTTTCATATGTTTCCGTAAGCAATCAAATAAAAACGGGCAATATTTAACAGAACAAATGATCTTTCCGTTTGACTAAAAATTTACCTTACACAAAATCCCAATAACATATTTGGCGAAATTAAAACATCACAAATCTGTGACTTAAATTAAATCTGCAAAAAGACTTATATGGCTTTACAATACAAAAATCGTATAACATTCTAGTATGAACGGTTTATAGTTAACGCAACAGCTGAATCAATGACAACAGCTGTTACGACAGCCATTTTGAAGTGCCTCAGCAAATGTCACAAAACCCTTAAGCACGTGCTCAATAAGTGCTGCGGTGGCAATATCTTGCGTTTGGCGTTCGTGTTGACGCCCAAATAAGAAGCAACGGTAATGGGTTATGATCGTGGACCGACAAACCAAAGTTATAATTGGTCTTTAAAACCTTGACGTTAAAGTTTAAACATGTCTCATATAAGTTTGGTTTCTTGGGTTTAGAGTATTAATTTGTAGACGTTTCCAAAATAAATAAATATTAACAAGGGCTATTTATGCAAATTGTAACATCTCTCTTACTTCTCCTATAAAATTACAAACATAACGGTAAGTGACTTTGATATCAAACAAACGCCACAACAAAAGAGCAAAAAATATTTATTGAGTAACTCAGTGTATCATATTTTTCTATTGCTGGCGAATTAAAATCAATTACAAAACATTACATTTGTAAACCTCTATGAAAATATGCATTGATTGGTACTGATGTCGACATCATTAGGTTCTGTAAGAGATAAGCTATCAAAGCATATGATTTAACTATTTCCTGTATATTAAATAATAAAATCAGAATTTGTTGATCTTAATTTACTTTTCCAAGCAAATGAGCTGATGTTGACAAATCTTCCGAACCGCAAATCATAAACTGTAATAAATTACAGAATTCTGATTGAAGATGGCTTCAACGAACAATACCTGTGTGACTATACATAGCAAAATGTGCCACATAAGTTTAGGCAAGTATTGTGTACAATAATTACAAGTACGAAAAACACCTGTCCCCTTGCATGCAGTTTCACATGTATTCTTCACGGAGGCACGTCCTTAAAAGACCTTAGATGGCAATAAGCCCAATAGGGATTACATCAGTTATACTTGGTGCTTCTAACTGCAACAGGGTTGAGATACCGGACCCATCTATGAAAATTGTGTCCAAATCAGGGGCAACAGTAGGCAAGGTGGAGGAACTTCTGCAGATGTGTGACCAAGACCCAGCAATATAGATAGTGAGGCGGTGGATGATGTGGTGATATATCTAGGTACAAATGATGTTAACAAAAACACAAGCAACAACATTGACAACATCACCATCAACTTCACGACAGCAGTCGAAAAATTCAAATTTCATTTTCCAAGGTCAAGGATTACACTGTAGTATCATACACAAGAGAGGGAAAAGTGTACAGAGTGAACAAATTAACCATGCCATTTCCAGTGTGAACAATGTTGTGAAAACTTTGTGTAAAAAGACAAATCATCATTATATGGAGCTAGAAAAGGGTTTGATCAGTAAAGGACTACCCATCAAGTTATGTTACGATCAAAATGATGCCACTGTCATTCACATCAACCCACATGGAACCATCATCTTAGCCAAGATGATTCAGGAGCATGTACAGGCCATCAGAGGATCGAAAAAGAGGACTATTAGTGCTGCTTCTATGAGCCCTTTAGGAGGAATCCCCAAACAGGGCAGGGTAGAGGAAGATGAACAATCAGAAACATGAACTGACGAACTGTGAGTACAGTATATATTGCATATTGCTAATCACAGTTGAACACGCCGACAGAACATTGACTTCCGTCAATGAGATGAAACCCGTAAGGGCGGATTCATGTAGGCGCAAAACCCG
>JAUMHH010174156.1:0-15508 GCA_032359455.1 Chlamys rubida | reverse complement strand
TCTGATTCTTTTTAACCAATGTCACAAGCAGACAAGACCCTATGCTCTAGTCCGAGTGACGTTACAAATCGATAATTTTAACAGCCAACACAAAATAATGAGATAGTACATATTGATATAAGAATCGTTGTAAATGCTTGGTGCAAAGATTATACTTTTTGGTATCAAACATCCTCAGCAAAAGTTCTTTTTAGACATGTAAACACAGCTGAGTTTCATTCCGCTTGAACTACTGTTGTTTTCACGGAAGTAGATTACAGGTGGCGCTCTTTACTTCCGGTTACAAAATGTCACCACGGGGGATTATCTCAAAAGAAAATTTTAGTTTTTGGCGCCAAAATATAAGATTGTTTTTTTAACGCAACCACGTAATAAACTGCAATAAAGTCGTTAGATCGAATGTTTTTGTATGATGACGTCAAATGGCGGCCAAGTGGCAAATGGAACGATGAAAAACTGTGATAAACAGTAACAGCAAAAAAATAGCTTTCCGCTGTGTTGCGTTTGCAATCTTCGTTGTCTTTAAAATAGGCTATTGGGCTTGAGGGAAGCGCGTTATTTAATTTACCACATTGTTCGTCTATAGAAGTAGTAGAGGTACTTCATGTCATAGTTAAATGTTATCACACGAGTTATAATCAATATAATCGTATCTTACCCACAACATCTTCTGTAGTCCTCAGTGCTAACAAAACTCGTTATCTATACCAGCACTACCATTTTGTGTGTTTGAGTGGTTTTACGTTCGTTTTAAGATATTGAACAGCACGAATACCACCACAAGAACGTAAAACCACCGTACAATCACTTGCACAGGGACCTGATAATTTGTTACATCTTTATCAATTTGCACCTAAATTGAGTTGGTCAGAGTAATTTTATGCGTTTTCTGGGTTTAGATTCAGTTTCGTTAAAACGCCACAAACGATATCGTAAGGGGTGGCATATTTAACAAAAATTGATCTAAACCCTCAAACGTGTAAAAATGCTCATTACAAAGAATTAACAACAGTGTGTTGATTTAAATCGGAATATCGTGCGTACAGTTTTCAGCATAACATCCATAAAAATTAAGAGGAATATTAGGTTCGAGTTAATAAATACGGTTATATCTTCAATTTTGTATTAACAAAACTTGTATTATGAAGTTTAATGCTATTAGCTGTTTCTTTTAAGTTATTCAGCAATACATCACACATATATTATATCAGTAACATTTCACACACTCTCCATTCTCACACATTTTCTTTCTTTGATAAGCCATATTCTAACATTCTCAAAATTAATATATCTTATGATGTACCAATTACAGAAGATTTTTTTTTCAGATACCTCGTAAACTCTATATAAATTGAAAGTTCATCGTATTGAATAACACTATATGCATTTTAGATGTGGCGCAAAGAAGAAGAAAAACAGTTTATGTTTACATGTTGAAACGAATATGTTAAATGTTATGTACTTTTTTAGAGGAAGCAAGGAAGGGTAGAAGAGTAAGACATGAAAGGGACGAGAAAAAAGAAATTATGAAGACATGTTTAAGGATGTTGTTCATTCGCATAAGAGGAGTTCAATGACGGAAAGAGCCGGGATTGTATGGGCATGTATACATAGTGCTTACCACAAACACAGGTTCTTTAGCAATCAAAAACAAAGAGTCTTCGACAGAAAAGCACAGGACTGCAGCATTAATGAAAAGCAGCGTTCTTATGCAGCAGTTCCTGACGAAATGTCTCCTACTCCGAACTGGGAGGCTCTTTTGCGGCAGTGTATTAGTCGGGGGAGTTTAAGGTTGTGTGCGGCAGTGTAGTGGTCGGGGGAATTTAAGGTTGGGTTCTCTTTTAACTGTTCCAGTAGAAATGATATAGATTGTTGGTTGATTGTCGACAATGACACAACACATTTGATGGAGCATGACGGTGTTTACTTGTTGTTAACAAGCCTTAACTGATTGTTCAACCATACTCATTCAGAATACAAATATTTCTCTTCAATCGAACTACAACATTGATGTTACGCTTGGTGTGATTCCAAACTGTCGCTGCGCATTCCAGGGAAGACCTTACATAAGCAGTACAGGTCTTGCCGTTGTCATTTTCACGGAAAGCTGCATAATTGCTAAGTATGAATAGCAGCGTCGTGTAAGCTTTCTTCATAAACCTTTCAGTATATTGGTTTCATGGCAGCGTTTTTGAGATGGCGACTTCTTAATATTTTGCCTTGTCCAAATGTTCTAGAAGCTGGGTGTTAATATCGCATTGCTGGTGATGTTCTTTAACTTGAGAAGACGTCCCCAACCCTCTCAAGGATACTGCCTCTGACGCCATGATGATGGAGTTACAAGTACAGACAGTCATGTGGTACCTTGCAAAGATGAAGTTTTATCTATCCCGCTTCACCATTTCTTAAGCCTTTCGCGAGATCTAAAATGGCGAGAATAATCTGCGTGTCAAATGACCATATCTTCATGAATCCACTGTGACTGTCGGCTGTAATGTGAAAATGTATCCCTTGTTCAAATGTTTGATGATACTGGTCTGGACGATATGTTCGTCGACTACTTTGCAGCAGATTGAAATTTGAGAAATTGATCAGTAATTTGATTTACTTCCTTTTATATTTGAAAACAGGGGAAAGAAGTGCAAATTCCTAATCATGAAGAAATTTTGGACTTTGATAGAAAAGGATATGGAGTTTACGAGATGTAGACGAATTGTTGGTCCATCTCCTCGTCGGACTCTCTCTATAATTCCGTATTTTCTTTTTTCAGCAGAGGTTATTCCTCCTAGTGGGTTTCTGCCTTACTGTACCGTGATGGGAGTCAACATAGACGATGTCATGGTCACTGATTATTTGGGAGGCGTTCACCCCTGTTAATAAAAGCTGGACTGTTACTGAAAAATTGGTCCAGCGTGATCACGCCTCCAGTTGGGAAGTTGACGGCCTTTAAACCCTAAGGTCTTCTTCAATTGCTACACACGTATGATGGTTTTAGATTCTGTACGGGTGTCTAGTAACACAATTGGTCTTCCAGTTTATGTCGGAGAGGTTGGTGTCTCCACAAATCCTTATGGCGGAGTGTGGTTTATTTAGTGGCATATGTTCTGGATAACATAACATATTTCCTTCGTGGAGTCATGAGTGTTGTTCACGCTTAGTAACAAGTCTAAAGGGTTACTCACTCTGTCTGTCTTTATGGTAAGCATGACTACACTACACTATCGTTCCTGTCCTTGTGATAAACTTCAGGTTAGGAATTTATCAGGAATATTTCACTAATGGACACTGCAGGCTGAAGTCATGTTTCATTGCCAAATATACAATTAAAGGGCTTGAATTAAGCCAAAAAGCGTTTCTATTCGGAGCGAATGTATGGAAGTTAAAACACATTAGCTTCAAATTCCTAGAGGGTTGCTCTGTAGGCCTTTGTCGTGTTGTTACCAAGGTGACCAGTAGATGGACTCGAATGTGTCAGTAGGGGCCCGATTCACTGTGGATAGATGTGCCGTTACCTAAAAAGTAGTCTTGAATAATTATAAATGAAAGCTGTTGTAAGTGTCAGTAATTATGGAGCCAAACATAAGTGAAGTGAAGTCCGGTTCAACATATGAGTCACAGTCCACGATGTGTCGGAACCGTCAAGTGGTTTGTAGTACCCCCGGGTATGATTACCCAATGCTACGTAATCTGTCTTGTATGCTTCAATCAACAACAAGTTGTGTTACTCCCTGGATCAAGGTCAAATATTAACGCAGACAATCATTTCGGAATGACTTTATATCTTTGGCCACAGACAGATGAAATCACGGCTGGTCATATACAACTGTCCGGTCTGTACGATAAAGGTCAAGGCCAGAGTAAAAAGTCAAAGGTCAAGCGATTGTACAACTTTTTCAAACCATAAGTTCTTATAAGTTTGATATTCTCAAAAATTATTTGGATGTATGTGCCATGACTACAGAATGTGTTGCGACAGGGAACTTGAGGTGCTATATAATGTAGTACTTCAGTATGTTTGTCTCTCTATAATACATGGCACTCTGGTGAACGATGATTTGTTGGCACTAAAGTTGTCAGCATGGTAAAAACCAATTATTCTGTCACACAAATACATTTTTTGTATGCAAATTGAATCTCGTGACAAGTACAAAAACAGCACAATCATTTCAAATTGAGCATCTAGATTACTCTATTATCCCAATACTGCCAATAGTGCCTGCATTACCCCAAAGTGTTTTTGATTTCAATTATATTTATTTCGTCAAAGAACTTATTGCCCTTTATATAGGCGCCTACAGTTGTATACAGAGAGAACCATTTCATACGTATATAAATGTAAAATCAGGCTTATCATCCTAATTCAATATTCCATATTTGGTGCTAATGGCAGGCACACACCACTTACACTATAACTGAAGAATAATCGAGAATGTCCATTTACTGGTTCGTGAATCATTGATACCTGCTAATAAATGATAAAGTTGATACAAATGGCCAGGCTATTAGCGATAGTGACGCATTAGTAAACGATTAGTTTATTTCGCCGGCGGCGTGATCAGTTGTTTTTAATCCTGAATTTAACACGTGGTTTTAATCCAATACCGAGGAGGACGGCTCGGACGTCATGGTGCAGTTGATCTGGTCATGGCTGCGCTTAATTTCCTGTTCTAGAAGAGGGGTCACACCATGGAAACGTTAAAGGTCGGTTTCTACAGCTATGGTTGCCATGGAAACAGAGCGACGAACTCAAACATGGGATGTGAAGGTCCCCGGGGGTTCTGGGCGAGGCACGTGGAGTTAGATCACTAATGAAGGACAGTAGGGTAATACATCATCGGAAGTTACATTATTGGATTAAATGATGTGGCATTGGAGCCGATCGAATTTTTTATTCATGAATATTCATAAACATTTTGTGATATCGCATATATAAAGCTCTGACTGGTTCGCTCTATTAAAATCTACAGGGCGCGATAGTTTTCCGCAGTTTTTCTGCTGCGGTAAGCGTTAGAGTTTGCTGAAGCCCTTCAGTCGACACAGTTCTAGCGCGCGGCAGATTTGCATAGATTCGTCTTTACGTCACGACTATAAGTTAATATCATTCTAGGGGTTGTGGTCCCGGACCTGTTCTGTACGTACCGTGGGACAGATCGTTACAGACTTGAAGCACTAACCTTCCAGACATCATGATGGATTTGTATGTTTTTCTTTTGTGCACTTTGCAGCTTTTGAAGGTAAGTTGTTTTGTTTTCAACAAAAAAAAGCAACATAATACAGATAATGCTTCGAACTAATTTGAGAAGGATTAGCATTTTTTGTATCCCTTCCTATATACTGTAAACCGGGAAATTTTCGCCCAGTCAAAGTTTCGCCAGCCGCCCATGAAATGCATGTTCGCCCACTGTTAATTTCGCCTTTATATTTGATTACCATGTTTATTATGTTGTTTAGTTATGTTCGCTGTAATGATAAAAAGGCAAACGTGAAACTGCATTCACTTGCATTATTAAGTAATGAATTATGATTCAAAATGTTGTATACAGTAGCTACATGTCGATGTCAAGTGGATAACAGTTTTGTGGGGTCCCTGGCTCCTTACAGCACTAAGTTGTTTGTTTTCACAAGATCAAAACCACAATCTTAAACGTAGAAAATAAATAATGTAAAATGTATTTAATTCAGATAAAATTAGTTATTTCTTTGAATGATTATCATTATTTCTTCAACTAAAGATTTCGAATTTCTACTAGGAAAACTTGTCAATGACGTCTTACAGTTCGTGAAAGGCTTTTAAGTAAACACAATGTGTAGACTTGTCGAACACATTACATGATGTTAACACGTACTAAACAGGAACGCGTTAGAGTATCTAGTCTTTGGCATAAATGACCTTTCATGTAAGTTTATAGTGATATAATACTTTGTTTCACAGGTTACATTATGACACACATATGGTACCGGAAACGTCCATTCCCTTTTCAAAGCACATTCTCCGCAGTTTTTGTAGTGTTACAATGTGTCCCCTTGGTGCCTGCTTTTGTAAAGCCATATTTACTAACGGTTTTGATTTTGTTCTTGTGTGTTGACGCTGCGTGCTTTTTTTTTCTATTTCATTTCTTACTTTAAAGAGTTCCGGGATTGAGGGTGTTATAGGGCGTCCAAAGTGTGGTAACATGTTCGTAAAGAGTTCCGGGAGTCGAGGGTGTTATAGGGCGTCCAAAGTGTGGTAACATGTTCGTGTCTTTGAGTTGATATGTTTTTGATTAAGTTGTTCACTACCGGCGATAAAGATGTTATCGTTCGGTGTAACAGCTCGGCATAGCAGCGTATGTAAACATAGGTGTAATAAAAATATTTGAAAGTTTGAAAGTATACGTTTCACCCGTCCTATACTTTGATGATTGTATCAGGTGGAATTTCTTGATACTTTTTAATTCTGGCGTTTTGAATTCCTTACAACTACACAGTTGGGCGCGTAAACCATGGTGACTTCAAACGAATGTTGAGATCACGTTTATCTCTTAATTGGCAAAGATCATCTTAATGGCACCTTTTTATACATGAAAACAGGATTACGCCCATAATTTGTTTTGGTAATTATAAAAGTTTAACGGTCAAATCTGTACGATCAGTCATTCCTAGTATGACAGGAATTCGGTCAGGTAGCATTCTCATAAAGGTTCATGCATACTTCATTGTATCGTTAGTATGATGTATTGCAATTTATTCAAAGGAAAGCTAAGATATAACAAAAATCCAATTAACTTATTTGCTGTCTCGCGACCTTTTGACCAACAAATCAATAACAGTTCTGAGGTTGGAATGATCTTGGGGCCAATCGAGTAAAAGGATCGACATATCTTTTCAGATTTATCAAGCTTCTCTCGTCCTGATTCTAGCCGCGTATGTAATATTAGGTCAGTTACATTATCAATATAGCCTATCAGACACAAATACGAAATACGTTGATTAAATACCATGGATATGTCATTGGCCATTAGTGTGTATTACAGTGTGACTGCCGTACTAAATCACAGCCTAATGTTTTACATTACTACTTACGCCTTGTTATATATTACAGTATGCCGGCGGTGATTCGGACGTTCAAGGTGAGTGCCATACCGACTGTAAATAGCGTCCCTCTTCAACAATTACAACACATAGAACAAAGTGTTACAATGTTAAATATATGAACTAAGATGCTTAGCTGCAATGACTTTCATTAACGTAATATTTGACCAACTGAACGTTACTTTGTCTATTTGTTGTATTGGAGGAACTTATTATTCTTATACAATTTCGGAAAAAAAATCCATGTTAGTGAAAGAAAAAACAATAATTGATAAGTAAGAGTTTTTAAGATTTATTTTGTTGATCTGCCAATACAGTTTTGTTTATCTGTCTTGTTTATAAACACTGTTGTTCTCTGTTTGGTATTGGTGCATATTTCATCCCCGTAGATTGCTGCCTATTTTTTGTCGTATTAGGTTTTTGTTGTTGTTGTTTATTGTGTGGATTTACATTGAGACCCCTAAAAATCACAAGGAGAATAAGACCAGGTGCTCGGGAATGGTGTCTTCTATTTCATCATCGACACCCACCATGTAAATCTAGGTAAAATCTTAAGTAATGTCTCGTGCCCATAGCGAGAACAGAGGTAGAAACATGGCGGATTATAAGATAGCGAGTCAACTGTGACGTGTTCAGTCCATAAGCAGGAGAGACAGACATTAAGGAAAGGAAAGTAAACTATTATTGAACCATACATGTAATAGCCACGTTGTTCATAGAGTTTGATATTGAAGTGACCATTCATGTCATACTGTAGATAAATGCCAAAACAATAGACTGTGAATTATTTAATTTATAGATATAAAATTAGAGCATAAGGTTAGCTATCATCTTGTTATTTTTTTGACGAAAACGTCATCCATACACGTGTTGTGAAATCAGTTATTGGAGCACTGTGAACAGATCGTCGGACGAGATAATCATTTCCAAATAATCATCATGTGTTCTTTTCGTTGTGAACGTATTGTTTTATTTACAAGCAGTACGTTTGCTCTGATACTTTAACAGCAAGGACTTTTACCTAAAACTGCGGACATGGTTTATGTTTTTTTATATTTTGTTATTGCTGTATAGTGTATCAATTCCGATTGTTTATCTCCGTCGTTCCTGTTATTGTCTTTCCTTGCAATTTGATATATCCTCAGTTGTCTTCCCGTTAGTAACAACTTTAGTTTACTTCCTTAAATGACCTTAGCTGTTGACAGGACGTGAAACCCTACAAAACCCAAGCCACTTTAGTTTGTATGTTATGTAACTAATGTTGTGTCTATTTGGTTCTATTGATCTTTTCGCCCCTGTCCTGGTTATCATTTGTTAATTTGTTATAGTGATAAATACGTACTTCAGCGCTGATCATATGTCATACTTGACGTTCCTATATAAGACACTTAGAAGTAAAACCTATGGGTATTACCGACAAAACCGTTTATCATAGGACTTCAGTTGGGTGACCGTATTATCTACGACATTATGTTTTGGGAACAAACCCGGATGTTATTAGATTAGAATAGGAAGGTTTGCTGGACGTGTGTTAGTAATGTCAACATGTACATATAATCCATTCATAGCATACGTACAGCTATCTGTACCGCTAGGAAGTGTGTAACTAATGGTGGACTCTTGTTCCATTAGTATTGGGGCTAATCTGGGCCACAAAACATTAATTAGATATATGGGATCCGGAGAATCAACAAGGGATAGGTCAGTTAATGCATCGGGAATGAGATCTGAGCAGAAATATTGCTTGATTGCCGCTTAATATTGATTCCATTTTGAACACTACAGAAAAAAATATGTAAACGATGAATGTATTTCTCCAGGATCGGCTTACTAACCTTATGTCCCACAACTTATATATTAATGTGAGTTTGGACATTTTTTGTGTCTCATGTGTTTATACATAAATATTTAATTTTCAAATGTGAGATTTTCTTTCTACTGCCTTAATTTATTATATATCCTTCTGAATTTAAGGACACTATACATATTATACATTAACTTATCTCGACCTCGATTGTTACAAACGTACAACCAAAAGAGACTGATTACTACTCACCTGTTTGATAACTATGAGTATCGTACAACCAAAAGAGACGGATTACTACTCACCTGTTTGATAACAATGAGTATCGTACAACCAAAAGAGACGGATTACTACTCACCTGTTTGATAACAATGAGTATTTCGATCTTCGATCGTGAGCTTTTCCTTTCTTGATAGTAACGATCTTGCTTTCCCATCTTCGGTTTTTATATACAGCAGTTGATTTGACATTCGCGAATTCCATGATAAATGTTAACGGACAAACTTAAAACACAGATTTCGAGAGATCCAGGCTGATGAAGATAAGGGCAAGTTTTTATGGTTGCCATCATGATTGCAGTGAAGCGCATTTTATTTCCTGGTGCGATATTGATATTGAAGGTTTAGGATACCGTTTATAAGTACGTCTTGTCGTTTCGTTGTCACTATCCCGGTTTTCATTTTGAGGACGTGATTTGACCTAGATTAACATGGTGGGTGTCGTCGATGAGGTAGAAGACGCTTACCCCTCAGGATCACATGGTCTTTTTCTCATTGCATATTTTTCCAGGGTCACCGTTGAAATATTACCTTTTATTTTACTATTGTTTAATCAATTGTAAGTTAAACTAGGGCCCAGACTATAAATAGAAAGACACTACTGGGTGTGTTTACACTTCGATATTCCCTTGCTGTCTTTCTTACATACTTGTGAAGTTTTCGATATTCTCATACACTAGACATACACAATTTACGCCCAACTCACTAAAGAAGTTTTTCTTTACCCTTTCTATTGTTTTGTATATTCATACATTGATCCTGGCATACTTCTGTTGAATATCAAATGTAATTATCTCTAAAAATACAAATGTAATTATCTCTAAAAATACGAATGTAATTATCTCTAAAAATACGAATATAATTATCTCTAAAAATACAAACGTAATTATCTCTAGAAATACAAAGTAAAGAAGCAGCTATATTAACTAAGAATTGAAACAGAAACCAAACAATCATAGTTACCACAACATACGGCCATTTTGTCCATTACATGCTATTCAGTGGTCCTAAAGGTTAAAAGAATGAAAAGCTTGGTCTAAAACACTTAATTTTCGTGTAATTTTGCGATTTTTATTCTAGCATGTTCTCAAAGATTTTCATGTTGACTCGGTCTACAGCCCTTATTCATACTCCAATACATACTTTTCAATTGTTTAACCAATTTTTACCGGACTTGGTTTCGCCTCAGTATTTTGGGGGTTCATTATGTGTTTTTTTTGTTGTGACGTCAGTTCCTGATTACTCTTCGACATTAAGTTCGGATTATGTTTCAATAGGTGACTGTATTCATTTTGATCAAATATATAACAATCAAGTAACCAAGACTAAATATTGACATTTAATTATAAAATGTATTTATCATTATAGAAATCAAATTAAATTCTGTGTGCAAACTACCTATTTTCTTCTTTTGGTCATCTTGTGTTAATTGTATTCCGCAGCATGCGGCGGGAAAGCGGCGGACATCATGTTCGTCCTTGATACTTCGGGAAGTATCAGTTATGAAGACTTCCGGAAAGAGATCAACTTCACCAGAGGTGTCATTTCCATCTTTGATGTCAGCGCGGAGCGGACGCACGTAGGCGTCATCAACTTCAGGTTAGTGTCGTGTTGGGTTACAGTTCTTTTAATATTGGAACGCCCGATACGTGTTGCATAAGAAATAAATCAAATTTGGTTAAATTAATGTCTTTAAAGGCGCTTTCTAGAATTTTTAGCTACTTTGTGTTCACGACTAACTAAATGACGTTGATTTTGATTTAAAGCTATCAGCGTGACGTTTTAATTATGAACTGTATCTTTTGATTCCCAGTACAAAGGTGATAGAGGAAATGGGTCTTGGTGAGATTAAGAATAAGGACGAGGTCTTAGAGCGTCTGTCCGCATCCAACATCCGATACCAGGGCGGAGGTACACATACCGGCGACGCCTTACACAGCCTCTGGACCGACGTCTTTGTTCCGGGTGTCATGAGACCGGAAGTGTCTCATATCGCGATCGTTCTCACTGACGGCATGTCGTACGACATGGCAAAGACCAAGGCAGAAGCCATGCAAGTCAAAGGAAGGGGGATAACTGTGTTTGTTATTGGAATCGGCAGCAACGTAAGCACTTCTCATTCTTTTGACATATTAAACATTATCTCTGGTTACCATGTTTACTAATCTGTAGAGTGTGATCTATAATGTTTGTAACGTAATTATGAAAAAAATGTAAGAAGCTCTTCCATTTTGCTGTATTTCTACATATACCTCGGAACATTTTTGAGATGTATTTTCATTGTTTTGAATTTAGTATCATGGATGAGGCCTCAATGGTCGAAATTGCCATATGGTGAAGTAAATATTTACTTCGTTCTTGCTTAATGCATCAACAAAACAAAAATTGTAATATGTGCTTCCTGACTTCGTATCACTATGGAATATCTTCCGATGTGGCTGTCCATTTTATTGCCGTTCCAGGATCTAGGTTGATGAAATACATTTTCAACCTATCTCAGATTCTTAGTGAACGAAGATGCTTATTTATTTTACCACGAGGTATCCTGACGAGTGTCTTGTATAGTACTGGGAATTCAGATAAGTTTCAAACAATTGTTTATGCTTTTTATTTGCCCTTGATTTTCGTTGGGATCATTATGTATTTTCTAGTGTTTTTATGTTCTCAGTTCTTAGTGTATTCTTTCTGCTTATAGAGTTTAATTCTGCAGTCCTTGTTTATTAAGCTGTAGACTATGTTTGTTCTATTTTACTGACTTACAGATGAGCGTCGACACTCAGGAACTGACCGATATTGCCAGTGAACCGACTAAGAACTACATGTTCCAGATCGCCAACTTCGATGTTCTGAACTCCATCAAATCGGAGCTTGCTTTCAAAGCATGCAAACGTAAAATTACTTTCATCCTTCCTTTTATTTCTTATTGTTCCCAAAAGATCATTATTTGTCATATATGTTGATTGATTCGAATTGAATTTAAACGCTTACTACTAGTGTTCCTTTAGTCGGTATTATACAAGTTGGAGTTAGTAGAGCAATCGGATTTGATGACACATATGCTCAAAGTAATCGAGGTCACAGCTTTAAGTTAAGTAATCTCGACGTCACAGTTTTAAGTTAAAGTAATCTCGACGTCACAGTTTTAAGTTAAGTAATCTCGACGAATACTCACGTTTAAAAAAAATTGTTGTCAAACTCCGGTCTGTTTCGCACTATATGAAAGCATGTCGTTGTCATTGTGCGGAAGTGATCACTACCTTCATTTAGTATTTTATTGTTCGTTTTATATATAGAGCCGCCTGTCACTACCCCGGCCCCTACCCTCCCTCCAGTGATGAACGATAATGGAGAGATAGGTAAGATACCAAATCATCATCAAACCTCATAATTAATAAGTTATATCTTTAAATCAAAATATTAAATATTAAAAAAAGGATAGACATCAGAAACCAATTAAAAACCGGAGGTGAAACAAGTCGGGTAAGTGTTTCCTGCCAAGATTCTGTCATATTGTCTCTTTTCCTGCCCAGAAAAGTATGTCGTTTATTTAAAATATAAGATATCAATCCACAGCACAAAGTACGTTAAACGATCACGTCAATGACGTCTTATAATGTGGGTGTCACGTTGCTATCACGTGATAGTGATTGCGGTTAACATATCTTCTTAATGATAGTATGTAATATTTATATATGATTTTATTATTTGGTTAAGTTACAAACTCTATAATATACTGGTATATTTTGTTGACAGTATGTGTTCCTAAGGCCGCAGTGAATCTGGTGTTCGGCTTTGACATCACGGCTATAGGGACGGAGAACGCCAAGTTTATCCTCCAGTTCATCCATACTATGTTTGCCGAGCTTCCGAAGATGTCAAAGCGCATGACCGTCTCCGTAATATCCGGCGGAGAATGTGATGTACAAAATGGTAGAGGCGACGCCGTGATTGACAATGCACACAGCATGGATGACATAGACCACGGGCTCAACTCGCTCTCCACCAAAGCCTTCAACTCTATCATGAAGAAGATGCGTCTTAAGTTTGATAAACGCGCCAGGAATAAAGTCGGTTTCCTTTTTTTGGACAAAACTCTAAGAGACCTCGAACTTTTAAAGGCAGAGAAGGAGAAAAAATACGCCGCCTTTAAGAAGATTGATCTCTACGTTATTGGTGTTGGTGACAGAGTGAACAAGGACCAAGCCAAGAGTCTGACAACTGGGGGTAACAACTACTTCCATGTGGATCGTTACGAAAGTATCGATGACATCAGAGGAAAAGTGTTATGTGCAATAGCCTAAAGATTGAGAAACGTTATTTAGAGTAGGTGTAAATAATAGTGTTAACGTTGAGTTGTGCAGGAAGATGTGACATTCCTACCACACTACACGATACTGTATGCATTCATTAGGCATTGGGTGCCTTATACAGCTGTTGGAAATACGTCGAACGGTTTCATGGGTAAAGACATAATATTGAATGATAGCAAATCTTTCATGATTTTGTAGATCTATGCACCATTTTTGACTTTTATCACTTTGAATAAATTATACAAAGTCGTCTATAATATTTCATAATTACTTTTAATTCTACATTATTCCGTATGTTACATAAATGTGTCTACACTAGGCAGATTTGAAAGCGAATTTAAATATTACGAAAAGAAAATCCAGCATAAAGACTTGTGATATTGACCTAGAATTGTTTACTTGTGCCTCCGCTATGTTGTTATATAGTATTTACCAAACGAAGTAGCGTATTAGATTCATCAGATCCTTTGGTGTCTTCAGTTCCTCCAGGGCTATGTGATTTCTTTTGATCAACATTTTCTTCATTACTTAAATTAGTTTCAACATTGTCTGCCTGCAAAGTTCCGTCCTTATTCTTCATATTAGATTGCTCTACCTTTTTATCATTGTTTAGTTCCTCTTCACCAACGTTATCATGTCCTTGACCTGATTTTTCTGATGGAGATATTCCATGCTGGTTCAGTTCTTTCTCCAAAGTCTGAACTATACCCCCGATATCTTGTTGGAATGGCCAGATGTCCCCTCCGTCCTCCTTTGGTACAGGTAATCCCTGTAATGAATCAGACAGACTTTTTTCTCCATTATTTCCTCCGGCTTTTTGGAAATCGTCCGACGAGGTCAGGTTATCATCCGAATTAAGACCAGTCGTATCTGAGTCATTCGTTTCAGGGTTTTCGATACTATTTACAAATGTTTCGGATAGTCCATCCTCAGTTCCATCATGATTCGGCATTTTCCTTCCTGTTTCCTGACTTTGATATTGAATATCTACATTCGACGGGCTTTGTGCTGTATCGTCGCTTAGAGACTGGCTCTGGCGGTCTGATGTCTCGATAGTGGACACTTCTACTTCCGTCATGTTTCCTGCGTGAACGAATCCTGCTTTATCTAGTTCCTCAGCACCATCGTTTGACTTGCTGTTTAAGTTATCCACTGGTTCGATTATCTCCTGTTCAAGAACTCCTAAAATGTCTTTAACATCGGGTTGGAATGGCCATGCATCTGCTCCCTGAACCCCACTAATTCCTGGTAAACTTTCCTCTGGTGACAAGGCTTCGGCACTCGAGAAAGACACACCGGGAAGTTTACTATTCCCTACAGCCTCCTCAGTATAAGTCGACTGATGCTCATCCGGTGTCATTTGAACTGTTGTATCGGCTTGGTTTGCCATCTGATCACCAGTTTTCTGACTTGACGCCTGATCAGGATATAATTCTCCCGATACACTTTGACCCAGGTGAGCTGGACCAGAGGCCTGATCCGCATCACCGTTCTCCGATACGCTTTGACCCAGGTGTTCTGGACCGGGTCTATGAATAGTACTTTCAATAGATTCCTCCGTTAATGTTCTGTGATGTTCTGTTTCTGACGTGGATGAAACAGCTTCATGGATAGATGGAGAGGAAGTCGACCCCTGGACAAACGACTTATCATTTACGAAAACGTTCTTTGATGTCATACTCACTTTCATATCAACCTGCTAGAAAAGACAAACAGACAAATTAGAATAATTTGTAAATAACGACTGCTTATTATAAGGCCTTGCTATTATTCAATGTAGATACACCATCAAATACATTTGCAAAGTTTGACACGTTTGATAGCATCGATTGTTAATCAACGGATCTAATTGATTTACACGGCTTCAGGAGCTGCTCCGAACTTTATTAAGGAATGGTCTTTAATTAATGAAAAATAAAAAAAACAAATAAAAAATAAAATAAAAAAACCCGTACTTTCACCTTCCTTTGTTTCCTTCGTTTGGAAAAAATGGAATATTTGCCCCCCCCCCCCCCCCAACTTGTGTCTTACTTCACTACTTTGTC
>JAUMHH010174145.1:3158-15783 GCA_032359455.1 Chlamys rubida | reverse complement strand
AGACATTATAGCATACTCTCAGACCACAGACATTATAGCATACTCTCAGACCACGGACATTATAGCATACTCTCAGACCACAGACATTATAGCACACTCTCAGACCACAGACATTATAGCATACTCTCAGACCACAGACATTATAGCATACTTCAGACCACAGACATTATAGCATACTCTCAGACCAGACCTTCATAAATTATGAAAAGTTTCTTGTTACACAACCAATAAGTGTTTCTATGTGACGTTTCGATGACCAGTACGGTATGTACACTGTCACCTTCATCAGACAAATGACCAGTGAAGCGTATGTACACAAAGGTGATTAAGTATATACCGTACTAGTCATCGAAACGTCACATAGAAACACCTTTTGGTTGTGTTACAAGAATCTTTTCATAATCCATACTTACCAACCTGAAGATTCTTTTAGAAATAGACCTTCATAGCAACAAAGAAAGAAGTCACAGGGCATCAATCGTCTGATGAGAATGACAGGTTGTGCATAGCAAGGTTATAAAGTAACGGGTTAAACAACTTCTGGTTGTGATAACAGTAGTTTTATAATTTAGATATTACATTGATTGCTTACCCACCGGCTACTTTAGCGTGTCCTTGTCCGAGCTATCGCCTCGCTGTTTACGTTTCAGATAAATGACAATGGCTACCACCACGCAAACCAATACTACAACACCTGGAAGGAAATTAAACAATCAAGTCAGATGACAGTTCTATTCATAAACACATTATACAATTGTGTAAGGATGAAAGGACATGCCAAACAGGTGTACTGATTGTTTTGTTTACAGACGGGATACCAAATGTTTTTCATGCTATCATTGCCAAGTGTTGGATGTGTTGCCAAGGTTTATAGAGTTATATTACGTTCTATTGTCTTTGGTATATCAGACTGTTATAAGATTCAGTTGATAATCTTAAATTACGTATACAAAATTCTCCCTTTCTGTTTTTATAGCCATGTTGTCGCTATACTCCCATCTTGTGTAGGATGTGTGTACTGTGTTACCTGCAGCCGCTCCCGCTATGACTCCCACAGGTGATCCAGTGTCCTCCGTACCCTTTCCGTTGTCACTGACCAGCGCCTTGTTCACTGCTGGACACAATACTTTCTCTTCATTCTGATCTTTCCCTGAAAAACCATAAGACAGTGATGTACACGTAGTTATAATAGCGCACTCATATTTCTGTATATGTGCTGTAATGCATTATTTATACGCATCATGATTTAGCAGCAAACCTACCTCAAACATGAAGAAGAACAGTGATTTTCTACTTAGAGCTCATCATATTTAAGTATAATATATTGTTTATATACGATACCAATAACCACTAAATAAAAACGTTTACAGAAAAAATGATCCAAGTTAAATAGCAAAGTCGATAAAACTGGGACAAAATATGAGCAACAGAAATATTCAACATCAGGACCATTGAAAAAAGAGAATGAGAAATGATGTGTGGGCGTCTTTTGCTTCATTGACGACAATCGATATGATAAGTATGCTGTAGTAGCGAAAAAACATAAAACACACCAGGCCCCGCGATCATGAAACAATTTAAGACTTAAGTTTTTGCTTAGCCAATCACGTATGGCGTCACTTTTCATGACGTTATTTGTGATTGGCTAAGTCCAAACTGAAGTCAAATTTAGACTTAAGATCGTTTCATGATCCTGGGGCCTGAAGAAGATTTTCGCTCTGAATGTGTCCTGTTAATACATTGATTAGGTTTCCAAGTTTTCGAACTCGACATGATATAAATTTAGCAATCGCTTTAAGATATACGTTACAATATGCATGTCGATTAAATGGGTTTTAAAGACATGAACAAAAGTGATATACATTCATTTATAATTAAATACGTTTTTATGGATATTTTTTCCTTACTCAGTTCATCACATGTATTCGACAAGACCGCCAAGACTTCCTTTTCCTCATACACTTTCTCTGCGCTATCGAGAACGACGAAGTCCACTTCAACCAGACCAGGATTTACTTCCTGTACATCTACTATATACACTTGTACCGTCGTTTCGGTCACAGTCTGTCGCTTAACCCTAGTCTTTTCGACAGATCCACCGGCAGACCGGCGGTAAAAAGCCGTAATCGTGTCAATAAGCCAGGCTTGGAAAGCATCCTTGTCAAATTTACCCTGACTTTTCCTCACTTGTAAATGGACCAATTCGCTATTTTCAGTAGCACAAGTGCTTTCATCCCTGTCAACCATAGGAACACAAATGTCTGAACCGCAGGACACATTTTCACATGAAGACCGGAAGTATTCACATCTAGTTCCGGTTCTAAGCAGAGGGCATTGGCATATATACGTCATGTGTTTGTCTACACACTGTCCTCCGCCGTAACAAATAGACGAGATACAATCGTCGATACTTTCTTCACATGTAGTTCCTTTCCATCCCGGTTCGCATTCACATTCATACCCAACTGAAAGTTTATCGTTCAATGAACAAATACCACCTTGTTTACAAGGGCTTTTTAAACACGGGTTGTTTGAATCATTGGATACTTCACACTGAGGTCCTGAATACCCATCGTTGCAAAGGCAAGTAGCTGCAGCTATCCCGTCGACACACCGTCCACCAATATTACAAGGATTGACGTCACAGTATGTTTTACGTGTACATTGGTAGCCATCCCCCGTGTAGCCTGTCTCGCACTCACAGTCGTAAGAAGTATCATTAAGTTGCACACACCTTGCGTGCTCGTCGCAAGTCTTGTTGGTGTGTCTTTTACATTTGTCTATGCGTAGGATGAAAATAAGTATATCGGTAAAAGCCGACTTGAATGTCTCCCTGTTTGTCACTTCTATAGTTACCTTCATTGAATCACCTTCAACACCAGTCAAATTCTTATCAAGTATCAAGTTTATATTCTTAGAAATTTTAAACGCCTCAAATGGATTGTGAGTAATTTTGAAATCGATATCATCAGCAGAGACATTTGCATTCAATAATGATCCAATGCTTTTCCCAGGTTTCGTATCTTCAAGGATTTCTACTTTTCTAAGAGTGATAACAGGCAACTGTTTGACAACAACTTGTACGTTTGTAATGACAACAGTAAATATCTGCTGGACCGACAGAGGTTCTGGCACCCCATTGTCCGTGGCTGTAACATTAATGCTGAGCACGGGATTCTCCGCATACACGATTTCATCTGGAATGGGTGCTGCTAGTGTGACTGACGATCCTTCGATCTGCAACAGAAATACAGTATTATCAGGATACAACTTGAAATAGGTAATGCGTTAATTATATTTCATATCAACTAGGCACTATCTGGATGAAAGGAAAATATTGCAGATACGCCCGTACAGCTGCAGGCCTATATCAAACGATACAATAGTTTTGTACACGTGTTTTTTGTCATGGTGCTTTCATGACTTGATTTGATTTGATACTAGTTTCTAAATTCAAGGGTTGTAAAATATATTTTCATTAAATAATCAAAGACCTTAGCTTCAATTATGTCGTTTTCACCACAGATTTGATAGTCATTCGTACATAGCGGGATCAAAGACTCGGAATCATAATGCTTTTAAAAGGAAGCGGTCATATTTAGACTAATTAGGCGTTTCTACGTACCTGGAGTAGGTCTGAGTTGGGACCTGCCAAGGTTAGTGTGTGTGTTTGGTGGGGGTCGGGGTCCAGAACTGAGAAGATTCCTACAACCGAACCAGGACGTGCACTGGCTATGATTGAGCCTGTACCACTCAATTGAATCGCCTCCGGTCGTTCATTGACATCGGCAACCAGCACTTCTACGGACTAGACAAATTGACATATATAGGCCTTATATAGACAATACTATCATATGTATTACGCCAATAACTGCTATAGCTCTCTGCATCGACAAACTTATGTCTTTTTTTTTTAAATATGTGCTTCCCTGCTTCGTACTTTTATCACTTATTTTTCATAACTTCCTTCACTTGGTTAATTTTCGGATAATTTCTTGATATAAAATAAAACGTTGCGAGGAAAAGTAGATCTCAAAGATAACCTGCTTGCTATGCACGATAATTGATCACGTGTTAATTTGTTTCTTGTTATGGAAGAAACAAAATATCCAATAGCTGATTATGTTAAATCCATCTTCCAGATTGAGAACTCTTCAGTGAATATTTGGTACCTAATTTTAATCGCCGAGCGAATCGAGGGGAAAACTTTATATCTTGAATGTTAAAAATGAAACTGATTGGAAAACGGACAAAAAGAAGAAGCAACGCGAATTTGATGTTAAACTGTTTTCAACTGTGTTTTATGTGGACAAACATACTTGTTCCCCACTCGAAAAAGATGAAGGAGGCAAGCTTCTCCCCTCCTTCCTGTGTCGCTCTATACAGTCTATTGTGTTTGCATATATGTGGGTTTCTGTAATGCTGAACTAACGCAGTCTTTAGTATGTTTTTACAAAATTGCCATGGTTTTTCAGAAGCCTTTAACACAAAATTAGAACAAAGCCGGACAAAATATCAGCTATGTAGTTTTATAAAATAAAAGAGACTTTACTTTTTTTCTTTCTAGCACTCCGTCTGAACATCGAATGGTTACATCATATTTCTCTTTAGTTTCATAATCCAGGGCTCCAATCAGAATCAACTCCATGTGCTGATCAGCGAATGTCTTTATATTGAAGGGAAGAGACGACGGCTCGACCTGACAAATGTGGTGCTGTCCAATATCTGGGTCATCGACTTCCACTGACGTCACAACCGCGTGAGAGTTAGCGTTCTCGGGCAGGGTCAGTAATGCACCCACAATGATATCTTCAGGTTCCTCGTTTATATTTTCTACTTTTATTTTGATCTGCGTCTGTAATTACGTAAGATGTAAAAAGGATATAGCAATTAAACACTATGAAAAAGAAAATAGGCTGATGTGAATATTATTTATAGTCAAACAGAAAACTAAAAAAACACAGTGTCAACATAAATTAAGATATATAATCCGATCTCAAAGTTACGAAAATACATTTTGAAAGGTTAAAATTTAGTAAATAATTGATAAGACCAGAGAAAATATACATTGTTTATTGACTGGTATCTAAAAGTGAAAGCAACGCATGATGCAAGACATAATGCTATTAAAAAAAAACCCAACAATTTCACCTCAACGCTATATGCAGGGTCACCGTTATCTGTACTTTTGATAACAATGGTATACTCCGACTGCATTTCATGGTCCAGTGGCGTCTCACCTGTTACCAACTCATCACCTTCTATTTTGAAATAACCTGAAACAGAGTTTGCATTCTAGATTAAATATGCGTGATACACCAAACGTATGATATCATGCCATTGAGCTGTTGTGGTTCTTTGCTGCTTCGATATCGCTTTTGAAATCTATTGTTCCCAATTCATTATTGTTTTTATGGCCAAGTATTGAAATATACTAAGTAGAAATACAGCAAAACGGGAAACTATTAAACCGTAACAAATTTTGGGTTACAACAGATCATTTATTTTTAAAACTTAAAACTTTTAGAACCGCGCCAGAATAAATTCTATTTAAAAAACACCATTGGTAAAAATTGTGAAACATGACAAACCCAGTGCTGGATGTGTTGGATCGTCTACTATGACATAGTTGAACCTCTGACCATTATCATCATCCATGGTAGTCAATGTACCGATGATATGCCCTGGACCCGTGTTCTCATCCACAGACTTGCTGTCAAGGACTACAGCTGACGGTGGTTCATTTTTGTCTTGTACCTACACAAATAATTCAAAATATGCAATATTTTCATATTTTTAGAATGTTTTGCAATTTACATTGATTTCAGTTCATTGTTCGCCAACTGTTGCAGCACCCGATTATCCAATAGACAAGTTGTGAATCTTTATACAGTTATATATATACGTATGTGTGCGTTTCAGGGCCTACCTCAATCGTGAATCTTTCTTCTGACCACAGACCCTCTTCATCAGTAGCCCGTACTATAATACTATACTCTGCTTGTTTTTCGAAGTTCAACACTTCATTTGCGACAATAGTACTATCACCATCCACAGAGAACACGGATGATTCGCCACCTCCAACCAAAGTAATAGTAACCTAGAAAATAAAGTGAGAATCATGGAGAAAAGGCGACCATTCTTGGTAACAAAATCACGTTTCAGCATATCTAATTCATTTTTAACAATGAACGATGATATTGCTTATTGTTATTTGAATAATTTTCGAAAATAGGCACTTTTATTTTATTGGACAAATGTAGACATTTCGTGCTCTTGTACGATTTTGTTTTATTTCATTTATAACGTTACCCTATCACTGTCTGGGTCAGTAGTCCTGATTTCCCCTATAACCTGCCCTCCCTGGTTATTCTCCTCTATTTCTGTGTTGGTCATTTCTATACGAATCGGCGGTTCATTGATGTTCGTAACGTTGACAACAAACGCCTTGCTTATCGTAAGACGTGTATCGTCTCTTCCTTCGTCAGTGCACTGTGTCTAAATAAAAAATGGCGGAATAAATTATGCGTTCTTAGTTCATGTTAATTATTATTATTATTCAGCAATCGTATAGTCATTGATAATAGTGGTTTCCATACAGCAATGGTTCCACCTTGTTAAGCATGGAACTGCTCCAAAGAAATCTAAATTGATCATATATTAACAAAAGTGTGTTTTATGTGAAAAAAATAAGAAAGTTTTACAGTAAAACACCAACCTCAACGGTGAATATCCTTGCGCTTTCGTAATCCAACACATTCCTGCTTGTGACAAGAAAGGAGTTGTTCTCTACCTAAATCCAAGAAATTATATAACGGTTAAACAAATTGCATGTCAGTCACCGTTACACAGATATCAACACATAAAGACAATTGAATGAAACGTATTCGTTTATAGTGGAAGAAGCAGAAACTCATGAAAACGTACAAAAATAACAATTGGACATCATTATGGGGTTAAAATTTGTACACAACATAATAAATTGTGTTTTAGAAGATAATAAAAGATGAAACTGACGATCATGTTATTCTTGACACTCGTTCTTATATAATACATAGCACGAACAATTAAAATAACCACCATTCCCAAACCCATTGTTTATTTCCCACGGTGCACTACCTTGAAGGGAGCATTCTCTGGATTTATGACCACACACGTGTAAGAAAGTAATGCGTCCTCATCGACAAGGTTCAACTCTCCGACAACTGTTCCGACAGCACTGTTCTCTTGTATCTAATAACATTTAATTATATTGTTAATATGTTCTCTTTAATGTGTTATGTTTACTTTCACGTTTATTTCTTAATATTTCAACAAATTAGCAAAGCAGTGTTACATATCTATAAAACACTGTGAGGTACTGTGGAATGTAAAACTTTTTTGGCATTCTACATAAAGTGTTGTATAGATGTAGTTTAGAAATGACTTATACGAGAGGTTGTGGAAGTTATGTAAAGACTCTTACCGTGTTTTGTGTGAGGAGGATATCTGTAGGAACATCGTTCGAGTCCTGCACTTGAATGTGAATGGTGTCGTTATATGACAATGGGGTATTGCCGGAGTCTGTTGTTTGTATCAACAGCGTAAAATATTTTACCAGTTCATAATTTAACTCCACTGAATTTCCCCCTACGACCAGTGTTTTTCCTTTTAAATCGAATGTATCCTTTAATTCAGGTCGAGCTTGAGACATATCCAATCTGTCATCGAAACAAAGATAAGCTTTAGATAGTTTCTTTGACGCTTATTATTTTAATATGTTAATTTTGAAATTTGAATACATTTTCCGTTATACTTTCTCCGTTAACCGTTTGTTTATTGATGATAATCTTTATTATGATACACATAATTTAAGCGTATACATGTGTATAATAGACAGTTTCAATGAATTCATTTCGGTTTTGTCTCTTCAATCTATCGGCGATATGTAAATTTTTGTGGTTGTAATGCTGTTTCGCAAAACATATTTCAGAATGTGTCAGTTTGGCCGAATATACATATTTGCGCGTTGATTTTGAGTATATTATTTTATCAACATCAAAATATATATCGTTTCTGATTTGTTTACCTCAAAGTATATTAGTTCAAATTAACTCAAAATGGCGTTAATTGTTTGAATTAAATTTCTGAATAATAATTCAACAGTGTGACATATTTTTGTAAGCATATATACTGTTATCGTATATAGTTTACTCACCCCGGAGATACAGCAGTGATTGTGTAGTTGTACGTTTGGTCTTCGTCCTGATCCTCGGAGTTAAGATCCCCGATTTCTGTTCCCGGATCACTATTTTCTAGTACCAGTCCACCTCCGTATATGTTTATTTTGTAGGGAGCCTCATTGATGTCCTCGACCTCTATCTAATGAAACAGTCGATTGTTTACGTGATTCATTATCTGACTGATCGTTGTACTTGAAGCATTTGTTTCAGATATAACCGCGTATAGGACAGTTTTTTTTTTATTAATACAATTTTTATGCATGTTAAAAGTAACTTTCTGCAACATTTATTGCAGATACATGTATTGAAGTTACAATTTTCTTTTTTTAAACAGCATTGAAATACCTTCATATACTCAGATCGATGGTCATTAATCATCACATTTACAAGAAATGAGAATTTAACTGAAATTCAAAATAGACAGCTAGATCTATGATGACTATACTTCTGAAGTTAGGCTTAATAATGCTAAACGTGATGAAAGGTTCATATTAAAGTCGATTTAAAGGTGATGATGATAAAACGAATTACAAATGTACAATTAATATTTAGAAGTATCGTACTGCAGTGCTAAAATGAACTTACAACAAACGTTTCCGTGATGTGAACGTCTCTGTTTCGAATATCAACACCGGAAGTGACAATATCTATTTCCCATTCTGACTGACGCTCAAAGTCGAGAGACAGAGATGTCTCCAAGTTTGCGCCATTTGTGACAAAAGGTAATTGTTCGTTGCTTACAGTGTATGTATACGTCTGCAATGTAAAAGAAACTTTATGAAGTCATACTATTTAAAATACCAAATTAGATATTGCGATTATCAAGTATAAAAATCCATTTTTGCAATAACTTTCATGAATATATTCACAATATGTGCAATAATAAAGGAAATCGTACTTACACTTTTATAGCGTAAACATTTTATATTCAATAATCACAAGATAACTCACGCCTTCAATAGCCTCTTCAGTCAGTATGTTCACCACCTCGAGCTCCCCAACGACAAAATGTGCATCCGTGTTTTCGGGAATAGTACGTTGATTTCTCAGACGTAGGCCTTTTTGTATTGTAACAGTTTCATTGATGGCAAGTGTTATGTCCGCTGAGAGAGACAACACTGGATTACCGTCGTCTTTACATGTCAAACGTAACAGCATTTCCAATATATCTTTTGGTATATCCTTTGTTACCTGTTTGAAAATTATCATAGACATTCTCTTCAATATATTATATAATACAGTTTTTCCAAATAAATTATAAAACGGGTTTTATCTACGGTAGAAACTATTTTATGCGGAAATATACTCTTATAAGAGGAAAATTCAATTTCATACGTAAAAGTGTTTTATATACATTTACATATTAACGCAAACAATTGCAAAAAAACAGTAATAGTAATTGGAAACATTCTCTCAAACACATACTTTAAAGGCCAGTGGTGTGGATGGCTCAACGGTAAAGAAGCCTAGTGCGTCCCCTCCAACAGTACAGGTATGGATCTGGACAGGTGTGTCCGCCCCCTCGTTGTCGGGGTCTGTCACGGTGATGAACCCTACCACGTCCCCTGGAGAGGCCGCGTTAGACACCTAGGAAGTATAGGGTAGTCTCTATAAACACAAACATTCAAATGCTACAAATCATTGACAAAATTCGAGGGACCTCTGCAACCAAGTAAAACTATAGAAAGCTTGGTGTTTCGATGCATGTACAATTGTCCTCATCGTCTTTAGTCATTTAGTCATACAAAGTGCCTGTCTATTCTCCTGAAATATTCTAATCAAAGCGTAGGATATTTCGATACTACCGTATCGTAGTTTTATCACTTTTCCAGAGGGAAAAATGGTCTCTTTTTTTCAAATGTCTCTACATTGTAAATGTTAACACCCCATAATTAAAAAAACATTTTATACGTGTACAAAGCATGCTATAATTTACCTCGGTGTGGGACAATGCAATGTTTGTTGGTACTTCGTTTTTGTCTCCCACATCAAAACTAAACTTCTTGATGAGTGAAAGAGGCGGGGACCCGTTGTCTATACTTTTGATGCTAACTGTGACCGAATGTTCGGCTTCGTGGTCCAGTGGGGTTACTGCGTATAAGCGATTTTTGTAAATCCGGAATATTTCCCAATGCGTTAAAATTTGATAGGCAAACTCATCACCTACATCTTCATCTATTGTGTTTAAGCTTCCTATGAAGAAGTTCGGTGAATTCTCTGGTATATCTTTTATGTCTCCATCAATAAAAATATTCTGTAAAGAAAAGAACGGCTAAAATTGAAGCCTTCTTTGTAATGGATAAAAGTACTTTATACGTCGTGTTTAAGTAATGCTATAAATCTATAGATGAATTTGTTTTTCTTCCTGTAAATATACATTGAGCATCAAGACCTGTATTTGTTATTTTTCGAATAGGCTAAATTCATTATTGTTAATTTGTATAAAAATATTTCATTGCGCTCAGATCTCTATCTTCAATCGCTTACTCTTCCATCCTTGGAGAAAAAAAGGATACTGATGAACCTCATCAAAAACTGTAGTTTCCAACACGAACGTACAAATCATTTAGTAATGCATTACTATTGTTATTGCTCAAATATCAATATGTTAATCACTAGTTAAATTCATACTTGGAAATCAATTTTCTTTATTGCAATGGTAGAAATGATAGTATAGTGTGCAGTATTAACATTATTTATTCCTGTTATTTTCATAGGTTTAACATACATATTTCACATGTACCTACCGACGCAGGAGGAGAGCCATCATCACTAGCTATAACTTCCAAATCGTTATGAAGGTATCCATAGATTATGTGATTATTACTAACCAAATACTTTATTAACAAGTTTATTGATATATTATCATATCTATATAATTCAAGTATATTAACAAATCCCAGTATGCAATATCAAATAATCGGGAACGAATATTTCTACCGAAGGTGGCTCGTTGCTATTTTTTACACCAAACTCCAAAGCGATTTCGAGAGTCTCTCCCAGAATATCGGAGGCTTCAATCTCAACAGTTATGTTGTTGTTGCCGTCTTCAAAGTTAAGTGGCTGCGTTAAAATCAGGTCGAACTCGCACTCAGTGTAATGGTACATCTGGAAAGTAAAACGTAAAGTTCAACTCTTTATCCTAGCTCTGACCGAATTAACATTGTGGGCTCTGGTACGTCTGTGAAGTTCAACGCTTTCCAATAGTTTACATATCAGAAATAAGGTGTTATTTATTACAACTAAATGAAAAATTACCGATATTTCACTGCTAAAAACGAATAAAGCAATATATTTTAGTTCTGTTAATTAAAATGCTTTAACTTGATTAAAACTACAGATGACTGCAAGATACAAACAAAGGTGATTACACCTTTAAAATTTGGTAATACTTGTTAATACAGTACGCAAAAAATAAATTACACTGCACCATAGAACTTTTTCGTTCTCCTGGGACTCATCGGTGATGCTAAGGCCCAAAACCTAACAGTAAATGCTCTGATACCTCTTTATGTTAAAATAATTCATCTTGGTTCTGACCAAACTAACTCTCAGTATTATCACAAGTTCGTAAATTAAACAGAGAGTTTAACTCCAGTAATTCTAAATGAATTTGAGAAATGCAAAATTAAGAATCAAGTTATGGGAATGATTTTAAGTGCTTTTGAAATGATGATCAGTTTTTAAAATAATAACATATTTAATCATAGAAATAATTAGACTGTTCGTGAAATTAAGAAATGATGATTGAGGAGAGCAATGGTGCGTAGTTACATAAACGAGTACCATTGGAGAGTGTGTGCAGAGTGGGTTCTGCGAGACTTTAAACATGGCCGTCGAGTCACCGATCTGCTTCAGTCTGATCCTGTCGTGATGGTCGGGGTCAGTCACGTGTATGGACCCGACGCGCTCCCCAGGTTCTAGTGCCTCTGGAATCATCATGTCTTGAACTTTGTCCGAGAGTTTTAGCGTAATGTTAACAGGCGCTTCGTTGACATCTATTACTTTCACGGTCACATTGATCGAGACCTGTGCAGAAGGGATTTATATATAAGTTCCTATTTAATCGGTTGAAGATACCATACCAATCAGAAAGTATATCTACGCAATACTCTTTGGAACATTAAATAATGCCTTGATATGTGATTATTTCGATAAGTAATTTCCACAGATTTTACAGGCATTTGACTTTGGGAGTTGCCCTTAATTTCTTGATATTTTTTTTCAGCCCAGTTTCCAACACGAACGTACAAATCATTTAGTAATGCGCAGTACTATTGTTATTGCTCAAATATCAATATGTTAATCACTAGTTAAATTCATACATGGAAATCAATTTTCTTTATTGCAATGGTAGAAATGATAGTATAGTGTGCAGTATTAACATTATTTATTCCTGTTAT
>JAUMHH010174134.1:0-15785 GCA_032359455.1 Chlamys rubida | reverse complement strand
GCGATTACTTCACCCATTGCCATGTGTAGACACAAAGCCATTACTTCACCCATTGCCATGTGTAGACACACAGCGATAATACTTCACCCATTGCCATGTGTAGACACAAAGCCATAATACTTCACCCATTGCCATGTGTAGACAGTATAATAGATCTGTTTCCAGACACATTTTCTGAAGGAATTATTGGATCCTGATGAAACTTGCCAGGCCCACTAGTTGTCCATACTCAACTTTGATGATCTGTTCAATTCATCATGTTTAATGAGGTTGCTGCAATCTGATTGGCTGATAGTTTCTGGATGAAATTTTTGAATCTATGAAACTTCCCTAGTACATGTATGCACTTATTACCCAAGTTCATTGTAAGCCAAACTTGCAAATATTTAAATAAGATGCTGCTATTTTTCTGCAAATGTATTGAGTTCCTTCATCATGGGTAAACTACCGTTGGCATTCAGTCCACCTTGGCTGTTCAGGCATCACTTCCTTTAAATTCTTTTGTATAAAAATATGCTATTGTGCCATACTGTTCTTGCTGCACTCGGAACAACTAACTTACTCAAACAGCATTGCCATTTAAATCTTAGAAAACCTTACTTTCTTCAACTAATAATTGATGTCTGGAATAGTCTACAAAAAGCTGCCATTTCTTCTCGTACTCTATTTGATTTTGAGAAAAACATGGATGAATTCTAGAAAGATTTTAAGTTAAAATATGATCATACAACTTTTTATAAATAGACTAAATATTATGTTTACCACAATGTATTTCACATTATGATGATGCGGATATAGAGACATCAGTGCCTGCGTCCACTAATATCCTATTAAATCCTATTAAAATTTGTCATGGATAAGGTGGACTAGCACCCATTAACTGTGCTAGGATTCATGTTAACATCGTATCCTTGGAAACATGAGTTTAAGGTTACACTGTACTTTGTACATGTTTGTGAATTTGAAATTGTCACAGTGGTATAATACGCCTGGACAGTCAGATTAATGTTTAGTTGTGTATATTTAGGCCTGGGACGCTCGTCTGAATGAGGAAGTAGAAGAGGAAGTCAACATCAATAAACCATTGTTTGAGGTCAATTCCTTCACATCACAACAGGTAAGTTCACTAACGTTCATATCTGTAATTTGTCTTAGGATGTATGCTATGTTATACATTCAATGATATGAGAGTGATCTCCCTTTATATTTTTAAAAGCATATATGTAATATTTCAGTATTACCAGAGTGTTATCAATGCTTCATGCCTTTTATTCTTAAACAGACTTTTTTTTTTTAAGAAAATGAGAAATAGAATGATAATAGATATACTGTCAGTTTTGTCGAACTGCAAGGATAGATGTAGATTTATATTTGATTGTTCAGATTATAAAAAATATCTAATACCAGTTATCTAACAAGGGAGCTAACTCTCAGTAAATTTCCCAAAAGACTGTATGAAGACGATCAAGAAATTATTAAAAAGCTGGATTTTGATTTTACAGTATAATTTTTTTATTTATATGGAAAAGTAAACACTGTATAACAAGAAGTTTTTGCCAAGTCAAATTTTCACCCTTCAACGGTAAAATATAATTTCGCCAAATTTGAAATTGACTTCACATTAAATCACTATGTAGATTATGTTGTTTACAAATACTCGCTGTAATGATAAACCCACCCTCATTACAGAGGGCGAAAAAGGCGAAAATTAAACTGTAGCGAACATTTCCCGGTATACAGTATATGTATAAATGTATGTGTACCTACAGTATTATATTTGTGATGTTGAGAATCCTCTCAATGTCAACATAGACTGTGAAGTGTTTTACTTCATTAGCAATATTTCCTTGAAAAGGAAACATATTGCGTGTGTTTTTGTTGGTCATTCAAAAAGTTCTTCACTTACTTTCAATCTCTACTGCACAGGTGACCTCAGACCCTCGGATGAAACTGGAAGCGAGGCTGCGGGAGGCTGGATTACACAACTCGGACTATGCTAGACACATCATGTCCAATGTTAAACCACTTAACCCACCACGGAGGGACATGGAATCTACGGTCTTCAAAAATGACTAATAGATCTAAGAATTTTACTGTGTTCAAGCTAACTACAGTAACATGTGATTTAATTGTGTTTGCCACTCAAGGGACTTCAAGTCGTAACTGTTTTTAAAACTGACCTAAATTTCTCACCATTTTCTTATGGCCTCTCAAATAAAATGGCAAGAACAGTGTTAAAAACAGGTCTAAGAATTTGTTCCCCCTTTAGGGGCAGATCTTTCTAATATAAGTAAAGTCTAAGATTATTGTGAAGGAAAAATCCTTACTTTTAATCTATAATTAAATCTTAATGTGAACTATTTCACTTTTTATACATGTACACATCGCAAACAAAGTTGGGGAGCTTATATAGGAATCACTGTCCGTCCGTCTGTACCGTGGTCCTCATAAGCCGACTCTTCCTTAACCGTGTGTTGGATTTTTCTGTAATTTTACACAGTGCATGGAGAAAGGAATTGGCATTTGACTAATTTTTCTTTGAGTTATGGCCCTTAAGTCTTTCTGCTCCAGAAACCTTGCAAGCGCAACTCCTCCTTAACAGTTTGTTGGAATATTTGGTAACTTGGTGCAGTAAAAAGCCATCATATGTAAATGTGCATAAATAAAGAAATTTGTGATTCGACTATTTATCCTAGAGTTATGGCCCTTGAAACTTTAAATTCTGCTCCAGAAATATGGTAAGCACAAGCTGAGGGGTATGCATTTTTGTGAGCTTGCTCACAGTTACTCTAGTTACTTTTGGAGCTTTAAATATGGAATAGTCTGTAAAATGTTAACCTTTACAGTAGAAACACATGTCAGTATTATTTAGGTTACTGTACATGTATATATAGCGTATAGTGGTGAATCAGTCAGGCTGGTGCTCCTGTAACAGGGACCTAGTAATATTGTCAGGCTGGTGCTCCTATAACATGGACCTAGTAACATTGTCAGGCTAGTGCTCCTGTAACAGGGACCTAGTAATATTGTCAGGCTGGTGCTCCTGTAACAGGGACCTAGTAACATTGTCAGGCTGGTGCTCCTGTAACAGGGACCTAGTAATATTGTCAGGCTGGTGCTCCTATAACAGGGACCTAGTAACATTGTCAGATTTCACATCTGGATGTATTGTCCTCAGGAAGGCTAGTCAAGCATTTAAGTGACATAAGTATCTTTCATCTGTAAATTTGTTACCCATGAAGTGAGTGATTGTTTTCCATTTCGTGCCATTTCTAAACTGAACACTTGTAAATAAACATGTATACAGAAATATGTTTAAATTGATGAAGTTCTTTCTTGAAATCTGCATATACCAGACTTTAGCTTTCATGTGGGCCCTGTAATTGTTTATATGCTGTATGAAAGTAAAACTTGGTCCCATAATTTGTTTGACTGAATGGTTTTGCTATTTATAAATTATCAACCGATTAAATGTTAACATTCCAGCAATATTTTGCTTCTTGCCATTGTCCACAATTCAACTGGTGTATGTGTGTATCATTGTTTATTATAATGTTAGTCCCCTGGTAGTTTTCTAATATGGCAATGTCTACGTATTTTATCAGTTGAGACTGATGGTCATTTTTACTCTAAAATGTGTAATATTACTGTATTTCAAATGTAAAAACAAAATACACAAAGTTATATTATATAATGTACACTCCATGAAAGTAGCCTGTGAAATATTGTATCAATGTCTATTAACAGAAATAATATGAATTGTGTTTCTTTGAAATGTAATAAAACAGTATGCTTCAAACATTAGTCTGTGTGGCAGGGAGACAAATGTTCACTTGTCCAACCTTCAATTGGTCTGGCCTGTTATCTAACAGATCACAGGACGTCAAACCTTCAATTTGTCTGGCCTGTTAACTAACAGATCACAGGACGTCAAACCTTCAATTGGTCTGGCCTGTTAACTAACAGAGCACAGGACGTCAAACCTTCAATTGGTCTGGCCTGTTATCTGTGATGTAGCAGTGGCCAGTTCATTTGTCATGTACTTTTTTATTCAGTTAACAGTGACCACTTTAATTTTGACTGTATGTAGAACTCGTCAGCAGCATAATGGCTAACAATCCACAGATTTTGCGAAATAGCATGTGCGAGAATATTGCATGTATATTTTTGTACCTTGGGTATTTATGGATGTATACCTATCAATAAATTACACAACACAAAATTGACTGGTCCTTTTTTTATCTATTTTCTAAAGAAAAAGACCGTCTCTTTAGGGTAGAGATAAAATCTATTCAACACAAGATCATAGTCTTAATTAATGGGGAAAACTAGTGGAGGATATAGGTTGTAATTGTAACACCCGACTAACTCGCTTCATATTTATACCACTAAACTTGTTAACATGGCAGTCGAGAAGCTGGCATAGCGATCATTACAGACTATTTCACTCTCCTTTTGCCTTTTTAAAATTCATATACAGAGCATAAAGAATCTAATCCTCAGTGTCTACGTTTGAACAAGACCCTCACCATAGCGTCGGAATATAATCCAGTAATGACCCTCACCATAGTGTCGGAATATAATCCAGTAATGACCCTCACCATAGCGTCAGAATATAATCCAGTAAAGACCCTCACCATAGCGTCGGAATATAATCCAGTTTCCAAATTCTGCTTGTTTATAATACTCGTTTTGCTTTCCTACATCCATATAAACATACCCTGATTCTCCAAGCTTTCTACGATATCCAATGTTGGGTATGGAATTATTTTTGTTTTGTACGACAGTTGTGCAAATGTATATTCATATGCTAAGCTTTGCATTTTCAGGTAAAAAACAACAAACTCATCCCGCTTGTGTACAATCAAACGTTTATTTTATACTGTGATTGGCACTAGGATTGACCAATGAGAAGTAACATATTCATAGGCCACACCTACAATATTGGGATTGACCAATGAGGAGTAGTATCATATTTAGGCCACACCTACAATATCAGGATAGACCAATGAGGATTAATGTACCTTATTTGAATACACATATATATTTTCTTCTAATCCATATCTGTAGGTAATCCCAACCAATCAAGTTCTACTTTCTATAATGTTGAAGGTAATATTATCTAGAACGTAACATTACACTGTTTAGTCGAGTGCATTCCTACAGATCCTGTTGTGTTATTGAGCCTGTATACCAGACACATATCGGTCACATTTAATATTCTCAACCAACTTTAACTTTGTATCTACTTGAAATTTAATTTGATATTGAGAGTAGATTTAGGAGTCCACTCTCAATACTTACCAAACCTCTGTAGTAAACATGTATTAATGCTGAAAATTTATCACTTGGATTAACTCATTCACCCCTGAAATTTCATAATGAACTATTCCAACCTTTGAATTGGAAGATTTCAAATATGTATTCAAGGGTGAATGAGTTCACATCATCATAACTCTCTCAAAGCAACTTGACAAAACAAATATTCTCATACTTATTATACTTAAGTTAACAACATCTTAGCTGATATCACCATGGACATTGACATCAAATTTTAAATTAATCATTCTTATACAAAAATTCAGATTTCTTTTTCTTCTGTAAGATTTTTTTTTCTTAATGGGCGAGTGCGGTCATCAGCTATTTACCATAGTCATGCACACCGTTACTTCTTGTTTCTTTATACATGAGCAATACACATTACTAAAGTGAGTTTGATCAAACTTTATAGTTACACCATAGCCACTATAGTTGATGATCAAACTCGCCCAATATAACTAGATGTAGTTACTTTTTAATTGGGAGTTATCTTCCCTTACTTGTTCTTGAAGCTAACATGAAGCGGTTAGTAATTAATGCTTGTAGATTAAAGCTGGATAGAATTAACAAAGCCAGCGAATAAGTAACGTAACAAATCTCAACCGAGGAAAAGATAACTTATAAATAAAATACTGTATAAAACATCAACATCCTTTGTAAGAAAGTCAAAGGCAACGTAATTATGAAGGCAAGCAACCACCTATAAAATTGGACTAGCTACGTAGTCTGGACCTCCAAACCAGGTCCACTACTCTATAACACTGGGGGGGTGTTCGCTATACACTCAAAGTAATCTTCACAATTTGTCATTCAAAAATTGGATTTAATTTTGAAAATAACTTGTTAAAACCTGCACAATGTATTGGTTAGTTCTGCAGTTTAATCGATGCAGATTTAATATAACTCGTTAAACAAGGCTTATTGGATCATATTTGGCTTCTTTAGTTTTTTTGGAGATTTGAAATGATAGAAAATTCTATTCAATTTCTAAATTAAATCATTTTGGCAAATATTGGCATTTTAAGTGAATCTGTAAAATAAGATGTCAGGATAAATTTTTTCTCACACAAAATATCTGCTACATAGTATTTTTATATAAAACCAATGAGGTTCTTGTCTATTCTAGATACATTGCCCAACTCAACAAGAAGGGAGGTCTAATATTTATATTCAGGGTCAAAGGTCAATTGTCATATACACAGATGAATACTATTTAACTAAACCTACAACGCCTAGAAAAGTTTTCACATGTGATATTTAATTGTGTATATATCCTATAATTGAATATTATCAATTAGTATTGCTCAGTAACAAATTTTAATATTTCATGGGGAAAAAAATATTATAAACTTGAATATACTTTGGTAATATAATGATAATGTAAACTCTAAGGGAATTATTATTTCCTACTTCAATTTACCTAGAATGAACAAGACAAGGAAAACCTAAGTATAAACTTGTATGTTTTGGTCTGTTGCAATGAAAACCATAAAGATGGTTTTGCCACTGACTTGCATCAAAACGGCAAGAAAATTAGTTATAACTAAAAATACCATAAATAGTGTTCTACACATGTAGCACAATCTTATACTCACATATACATCAGAACATTCAACAGTACAATATATTTGCAAAAATTACCAATACAGCTGTCAAAATAAATAACAAAAATATAAATCAAAAGATCATCTGTTGACCTTAAAAATGCCTAATCTAGTCCGCCTTTCCCCTTTTTTCTTCAACGGAAATTTGCAGTTTGTTGTTTTTTCTTATGGAAAATAAAACCGATTGCACGACGCACAGACAACATCACTGCTCTTCTGACATAATGACGCATCACTGACATGAAATATGGAGATCATGAAATGTCACATGAGTGCTGAGAAAAGAAAATGGAACATGAAAAAAGCTGAAATAGGTAGCACCTTTGTTTAGATACATATATCCTACGGCAGTTGCTTATACAGTATACATCAAACAACTGGATTTGGCAACATTGTTAGGCTTAACTCATTCACCCCTGAAGACCTATTTGAACTCTTCCAATTCAAAGGTTGGAATAGCTCATTATAAAATTTCAGGGGTGAATGAGTTAAAGTAAGATTAGTCACTAATTTTAGACATTCAGAAAACCTTAATTTTGAACATTGTTTACCAAAATTTAGTATAACCATTAACAAAGCATGTCAAAAGGTCAAAATCTATTAAAATTCCTTCGTAAGCATAAAAACTGAAAATATCAAGAAGCTAATAATGTACCATTCTGTATCTAAGATTTAGGCTCTGCACTTCCGACACAGTCAAACATATATCTACCAATCAACTATACACCATAATGGTACTCACGAGTATGTCAGTACCGCTGAATTCATTGAATTATCTAATGGATAAACACATAATTCAGTTACTGACATAATTTTCAATTAAAAAAAATCCTGCTTTAAGCATGCACCACTTTTGCTATATGAAGTTTCTATTTGACACGTACCCCTGGTAGTATTTCATTCTTATTTAACCACTCTCCATTTTTGTAAGTTCAGTAAAGTATTGTCAAAAGTAAAATCTGTAGTCCAAATTCTGAATTCTGAACGATATATTTGGTATACCCTGTAAATCTAATCTCCTTTACCACTATAACTAGAATCTGCTGTCTTAGCCTCTGTGACCTTGCTAAGCTGGAATCACTGTGACATTTTCTATAGCCAGAATCTCTGTCACGTCACTATAGCCAGAATGTCTGTGACGTCACTATAGCTAGCATCACTGTGATGTCACTATAGTCAGAACCTCTGTCACGTCACTATATAGCCAGAATCTAAATAAGTCAATTAACGCTTGTTCCAATTTTCAGAGGTTTTCTAAAATCTAACTACCCTGGTAATGCATATTTTTTTCCTCCTGAGATTCTAATTTGTTTGCATAAAGTTATGATTGGATAACATCAACTTGTCTTTATTAAGTAAGCAAACAAAATTAACCCTGCATGTAAGATATTCTGAGCAAAACTTATGTATATCTAAAATTAAGTTATCTGACCATACATACTGTGCATGCACGACATACCTACAGCACTGAATACTTGTGATTATAATACATTACAAGGTATATTAGGCTATCACAGAATTCTTTCTAAAAAGGCAAAAAAGAAATCACCAAAAGAAATATTAAAATATAATCTGATGGTACACAATGTTTACAACCTATGGTAGTTTAAGACACATACAAATCAAAGTTGTGCCTTTCAGTTTTTGTAAATTTAAATTTTTTGAAACAAAACAACTGAACAAATTATTAAAATCCTCCTTAACTTCAAATTTTGGAAGAAATTCCTAATTTGTTTGTTCATCTGGAAAATTTTCACAATTTGTACATTTTTTCCTTTTTCTAATACAGGTTTAGCTGGTATTTACAGAAAAAAGTTACTCGATATCAAGATTTTTCAATTAGCGCCGTCAAAATAGAACACAAAAATACAAACAAAAAACCCAGAAAATCCCTACACCAATTTTAAAAGTGTTCATTGGCCTTCCATTTCCAGTAAACCATAGAACCTTTTTGGAAATCCATTAACTTAGACAATCACGATTCAGCTCTGTACACAGGAATCCGACTCCAAACACCGTCCTAGGCTGTTTGTCAAACTGAGGTACTAAATGTATTTAGTAAAAGACAGAGTAGATAAAATATAAACTTTGAACTAAAAACATAACAAAACTTCAATGGGATGATGTACAATGCAGTATTTCAGCACCAGGTAATTAATAACAAAGCAAGTCCCTCGGAGCCGACATGACACTTATGGTCACGTAACACTCCCACACCGCCTCCTACACACCATCTCGTATAACACAGTAGGCAGCTACGATGGTGCACCTTGATAATACCAGTACAATAACTCCCACACCGCCTCCTACACACCATCTCGTATAACACAGTAGGCAGCTACGATGGTGCACCCTGATAATACCAGTACAATAGCATCTTTCAATGTATAACGTATAATGAATAAAGAAAACTCTTTCAATAAAAACTTCTTCATGTAGAATTCAAAAGGTGGAAAATTACTTAAATATTAATAATCATAAAGGTTTTTTCTCTTTGGCAGAATGTGTATCAACCCTTATACATGTACAAGCATTTGTATAATGTAGAAAAGGATAACAAAAAACGTTACTAAATTCCGAAGATTCAACACTTTTTTTTTGCTCACCCAGAATTTGTTTGCTTCTTCTTTGCATAAAGACTAGCAGTCTTTACACATGAAATAAAAAAAAAAAAAACGGAAGTAAATACCGAAAATTGTCTTAAAACACTTAACAGAGATAAATTGATCCCATTCTGTGGAATGTGATATTTGATCCCTTCACAACAACTGGTCCCATCACCTGGAATGTCTTTGATTGTAACAATATTCAAATGGATTCATGTATTTCATCACATACAGATTAGCGTTTCCCAGTAAATTTCATTTCTCAATATTAGAGATTGTGAACAAAACATCCAACTAGTTTTCTGAATTCTTCCATCTCCTACCTTAATCTCCAATCTCTCTGGGGAAAACTTTATAGTCTAATTAAACATGATATAGATCTCCATTGATGCCTTCCAAAAAATCTAGTCCAAATGTCAATTTGTTATCTTTTTTTTGAAGATGACTCCATGTTCGGGATTGTTTTCCAGTGAAACTTTCATTAGATTTTCTTGTTTTGCTAAGGATCGGGACAACTAGATAAATATAATAAAATATTGTAAGAATTATGAAATCAGTCGAACAAATGTATCATGGACAATCTCAAAAACTGAGAGAAGAAATCAAGTGAACTGTAGTTGTTGATTTCCTACAGATTTTTAAACATTTTATTTTATTTTTTTTAGATTTTACTTCTCAATTCTTGTTCTTATACTTATAGGCGATGTCAGAAACTTATACTTATAGACGATGTCAGAAACTTATACTTATAGGCGATGTCAGAAACAAAAAACAGGTTTATTACCATTAACACAATTCATACACTGTATAGTGCAAACAAATGAAAAATATACTGTAACAACCATGCACTATCATGCAATATTATAATACATTTGTACTAATAGTCATGCTCATAAAATACAGCCGTCAGTCAGAAATTCACCAATATCAAGATCTCAATGATATCGATAAACAACCATTACTTAATTTTCCATTTTAATTGTTCACCTAAATTTGGTTAGAAATTACTTTGTACTTCATTTTCATGTCTGAAAAATGGAATCAATTAAAGGCCTGGCTTTAAGAATAAATCGTTCTCTGTAACTGTTGTTACCATTCAAACTAATATAAATCTCTGTCAATATTACTCTTTTTTGGCAAATTTATGCTGAAATGGTGTGTAGTCGGCCATGCTGACCACTGGTGCACCCATTGGTGTGTGCTGTAAGGAGGCAGGTACATCATGTCAGTCTCAGGACACTGCTGTTACAAAAATAAACAATCTACATAAACAAATGAGGTATGACATGGTATGTACAAAATTCTGAGAAATTCTGTGTGATTGCTTTAAAACATATTTTCAAAAAAAGATCCATTCATACTTTTTTTTACATAATATTCAAACTTTGTACAGAAATAAATTATCATTCATTTATTTTTCACAATTAACAAAAAGAAATCTCACATATCACAAAATATACTTTTATTCTATTTAATATCACTTTCTTTGGTTTAAAATACTGATTCAATGTTTCTAATTTACAATTTAAAATATTGCATCTCATTATAGATGCTCACTGGAAAATTGTATACAGTATAAAAAGAAATAATGCAATGGTGACTGTTCCGCGCTAGAAAAGTTCACACAGAAAACCAGTCGCACAGAGGTCACTTTGAGCAAGTCTTAATTAATCATCCAAATTTGGACACAGAAACATCCTACATAATGCATAGTTCTACAATGCACAGTGAATTTCTCAGAGTTTCCTTTATCTATTATAAGTATGTGATGCATGAACTATGGAATAAATATGACATGCTCGATGAAGAATGACGATGAGCACCCAGGCGCGAAGCCTTTCGTATTGTGATGTCTCTTTCAAGCTTTTTAATTCACCAACACAAGTACCTGCGCCATTCGCCAAGTTTTGTTTGAAAACCTGTCAAACATTTTCAAAACTGTACACTCAGAACACCTTTCTCTATCACGAGAAGAACTGTTCCATTTGCGCAGGCTTAATGCTGGTTTTCTTTTTGACAACTTTCTTTGGAGGTGGTTGTTTGCGAGTGGACTCACAGCTACGAGTGGTGAGCCCAGACTTTGTGGTGGGATGACGTTGATAGCGCTTGGAGTTGAACATGGGCATGTTACCGTTGAAGAGGTCCTTGAGAGGGGGAAGGCGGACCGCTAGTCACCTAGACTTGGTGGCTGATAATGATGCAACACTTGCGTAATTTGTAATGGGCGTTGTTTCTCCGGGTGAGTGCACTGACGATGCGCTACTAGACTGGGACGCCGTTCTATGGCTGTGGATTGCAACGGCAGGGGCTTTGGGTGGCTTTTTAGACACTTTCGGCAATTGTGAAGTGGATACACTACAGGGAAAGTGAGAAAAAAACACAACAAAACCATAAACATTCATTGGTCATGCAATTCAAATCATAATAAAAATACGATAATAAACAAAAAGTGGTAGATATGTGGCAGTGAGATATATATATATGACTTGCACAAGTTCCCCTTTCTACAAAATAATTGATAATTCATTGTCTTACAGTCATCTTCATCCTCATTATAAACAATCTGTCCTGCCTAAATCTGCCAAACCTCAACACTCAACATCATAAAATATCAAGGTGCTCAGCTAACTCAGCAACACATGACATCAAGTTGTTTGACTAACTCAACAACATGACATCAAGTTGTTTGACTAACTCAACAACACATGACATCAAGTTGTTTGACTAACTCAACAACACATGACATCAAGTTGTTTGACTAACTCAACAACATGACATCAAGTTATTTAGCTAACTCAACAACATGACATCAAGTTATTTAGCTAACTCAACAACATGACATCAAGTTGTTTAGCTAACTCAACAACCAAAGATATAAAGTTGTTATTAACAGATCACTTTGTTTATTTAGTAGGAAGTATCAGGATCTGGTTACCTTTTTTATATATCTGTATGTGCTTTACAGAATTTTTGAAGTACGGTAACTTTTATCAACTTGTAATACTATCACTGTTGTTGGGCCAGATAGTAGTACACATGTACAGGGGGTGTTGAAGTGGGAGTCCCCACAGACAACCTATTTGGCTGGGTAAGTGACCCAAAACTATTCACATCTGGATCATGGGAAATCGAACCCAAGTCATCTTGGTGAAGTCCAACCATCCTGGTTATATACAGAACTGCCCAACACATTAGCAGCTGATCTTTTGTACAACAGAGAATGGATGTTTCCACCAGATTCACTTATAGGGACTTTTGCAAGCATCAAAGCCAAGTAAAGCAATCATTCAAAATAAAAAGATGTTCAAATAATTATTGACTCCATGCAAACAGAAATATAGAGGTATACTGTGGCCTTGACGTGACGCTATTAATGTACAAACCAAAGGCTGGCTATTTGTCTTTTCTTCCACTTACAGTTAAAGGTATTGATGATGTATGCCTGAATACATAGAATATTCCACCACCCCAGTAATAATACATTGATATTCTACCCCCAGGATAAGATCAGTAAATATGACGGAGATAACACATGGACGGTGAACACTGTGATATAATTCCGTGTAATAACATTCACTATACAGGTCTGTACATACTGGTTACACTGTACAATATACAACAACAAATCACATGACAACACTTAACAGCCAATCAACAGCCACTTATGTTACAGATTTAGCAAAACTATCTTTGGACATGGAACTGGTATTGTCCCCACCCCCACCCCCCATGTCACTCCTATATCTACCAGCATTAGCATATGATGTTTTTGAGTTTTTGAAAACTTCAATTTTTCAAACTTTTCAAACAGGTTTTATACTTGCAAATACATTTAACATTCAATACAAATACAATTTCTTACCTGACACATTTTTACAGGGGTATATATGCATTCATTGTAATAAAATATGAAATTTCTGAAACATTGTAGTGGCATTTCTCAGTACACAAAGACAATAGCATCTCCACAAATACAACACTTACACAGCACAACAAAACAACACCAAGTGTATATATATATATATGTACATGTATTTACTCATACAAAATTGACCAGCATGGAGTGTGGTCATTAGAAATCATGACAACCTTTTTTGACAGAATACTGTATTCTCCCACATAGCTACTGTTGACGTAACAACATCAAGCTACTGTTGACACCTACAGAACTTTACAGCTAAAAGGATGACACTCCAATGTTGACTCGGACACATGGTCATTGAGCCCTCTACGACACCTCACCATTATATATTGGTCCAGTGAGACAGAAATATAGCCGATATATCACGTCTACCTCTGTACTGTAGAGTATGTGTTGATGAGGAGCCGGAGGAATACACAGGTGTCAGATTATACTACACATATCCTGTTTACATATCACAGATGGTAACAATACATACAATAAAACACAAAACTGCATTTCTAGAACAATATCAAGGTACAAAGTCGACACGTAGAAATACAATAGGACATGGAAACACTAGATTCCCTACACCTACCAACAGTACTAGTTCTTCTGCCATTTTCCCTATAAATCATTTCTCCAAATATTCACAACCTTTAAAATATGCTCTGTATTGAAGTAGGTATAATGCTTTCATTTCTCGTTAGCACCTAGCTCTATCCCTGTCCACATAGCTCCAATAACGAAACGCTCACAACTTGTTGTTAAAATTTGGAATTTTGCTTCTGTGGCTCATGATCAGTTTAGCCGACGCCCCAAATTTATCATAAGCATACCACCAAGGAGCGATGCTGAACATACACACATAAAAGTCAAATTCCATTCACTATCAATAACAAAGAAATATATCTCTACAATATCAAAATGTCACAAAACAATACGCCAATAAATAATCATGATTTTATTTAACTACCATCACTTAAAACTCTTTTGGTACAAAAATTTAACACTAGAAATAGAATGAGAGTAATTTGTTATTTGGGATAGTCAGTGATTGTTAAATGCATAATTTGATTTAAATTTGGAGGACATGTTCCTATTAAGGATCCATAACAACTGGCAAACTGAAAGATCACATATTATAATATTCAACAAAGTATTAAAAGCATACATATTGTGATGTAAACAGTCAACTTCTGAAAAACTGATATTTTTATCATAAGAAACTTTGATTTGGAAACCTGATTTTGGCAACGGCTTGGGATTAAACATATCAAACCTAAACAGTAACCATGGAAACAGGGAGGTATTTAATATTTTGGCAACCTTTCTAAAACAATACTCTCACATCTGATATGAAGTTTGAGTTTCAAGACAATCATAGCTCATTAATACGTGTGTAAAGTCACTTTTGGCAAAAGAAATTCAAGATGAATTTAACAAAACAAAGTCTGACAATATAATATATATATATATAGTTAACAATAGGTAGTCTTCGTACAAACATTTTAACAAAATACACTTACAAAACATCAACACTTAATCTTTGTTTAAAATACAGATGTTGCTATAGAGATGTCGGTGTACCAGGATAAGCTAATGGTATAGTACCAGTAGATAGCCCCACAAACACCTCCGACAAAAACAACATAACAACAATATACATATATATATACAAACATTTGAAAACCATTGAAATTTGACTAAATGTAAATTGGAAAGGTCTTTTTTTTTAACATTTGTCATTCATAGACCTTATGATAAAGTATGGTCAGCTACAGACCATGTGGTTTAAGTGTTACTATCTATAGGTCATGTAGCCTAACTATGGTCTGCCACATACCCTGTTATCCAATTGTTGTCTGCTATAGAGCCTGTGAACTATATAGCTAATTGTCGTCTGCTACAAACCCTGTTATCTAAATGTCGTCTTCCACAGAGCATGTGACCTTATTGTCGTCTGTTACATAACCTGCGACCTAAGTGTCGTCTGTACCTGTGACCTAAGTGTTGTCTACTATAGACACTATGACCTAAGTGTTGCTGGTATAGACACTATGACCTAAGTGTCGTCTGGTATAGAGCCTGTGACCTAAGTGTCGTCTGCTATAGACACTATGACCTAAGTGTCGTCTGCTATAGACACTATGACCTAAGTGTCGTCTGGTATAGAGCCTGTGACCTAAGTGTTGTCTGGTATAGACACTATGATCTAAGTGTCGTCTGCTATAGACACTATGACCTAAGTATCGTCTGTACCTGTGACCTAAGTGTCGTCTGGTATAGACACTATGATCTAAGTGTCGTCTGCTATAGACACTATGACCTAAGTATCGTCTGTACCTGTGACCT